>JANAVB010042618.1:4434267-4499267 GCA_029216955.1 Iris pallida
CTGCTAAGCTTGGGACAGAATGTTTATTAGCCATCGAGCATACAAATCCTCCGAAAGGGAGAGTTGTCCTTGCAGTTGGTTTTCCCACGAGATGCATCATTCTACTGAACATGTAGAAACCTATATCCATCCTTTTTTTCTTTTCCATATAATAAAGAAATTTTACTCTCTCGGGATGGATGGAAAACTAATATCCAGTAGGGTTGAGTGTTTGAGATACGTAGGCATGCAACAATTTATACAAAGTTTTTAATTGATCTTTGTATACATTTTGAGGGGTCTTGGCACCCATTGAAACACCTGTAATCTCATAAATTGCATCTGTCATGGAAATATTATCAATATCTTTCATATCAAACTCAGAAACTGGATCAAATCCATAAAATTCGTTGATGACAGCAGCATTTACCCTAATCAGTTTTCCTCTCAGAAACACCAGTGGTTGATCCTCTTCTTTTTCTTTAATTTCAGCCGGAAGATTTGAGTAAAATTCTCTTACTATTGTTTGGGAGATTTTCTCAAGACAGAATTTGTTCAGTTTCTCCAATTGATAGAATTTCAATATATCCAGAAAAGCTTCGTCTTCGACATCATCCATCTTAATTGATCTTTCAGGCATAACAGCCTTTTTCTTAAAATATTTAATATAAATTTTCTTAGTTTTAGAGTCTTTAAATTTTTTTACCTCCTCTCCAGCCTGGGACTTATTTGATGATTGCTCTTCCTCTTCATTTTCCTCTTCTGATGAGGATTCAAAATCCACAGAGTACGCTGATGACTCTGTATCCGTTGCCACCTTAGCCTTCGCTTGAGTATGCCTTCGATCTTCATAAGTTGAGTCTTCCGACAACTCTATATTGAAGATAGATTTTCCGGTCTTTGTCGAGCAATGAGTATTTTTAGCCTTTTTTGCACGTGGCTTGGCTGCCGCCTCCGCTTTCATCGTCACTGTCGCCGCCGCTGCTTCCGCCGCTGCCCTTTCGGCCTCTGCCCTAGCGACCATAATCTTGATTTTCGCCGCCCTTGCAAGTTCTGCCCTTCGGGCCTGTATCGCATCCCTTTGTTGATTCTTCCCCTTCGACGACGGTCGTTGTTTCTTCGACTACATTTTAATTAGAAGAGGATTTGGGAGAGGGTTTGGGAGAAGGAAGAGGGTTTGAGAGAAGAAGAGGGAAAATTCGACTGTCTTATGTGACCTTGGGAAGTGGAAAAAATTAGAATAGTTTTGAGTCTTAAATTAAATTTATTACTATTATTACTAGTATAAGACGGTCGAATTTATTACTATTAAATTTAAAAAAGTACTTTCCAAAATTAAATTTATTACTATTATTACTAGTATATATCCATGTGAAATTACTACATAAATCTTTGGAATTTTGAGACCCTAATTTTAAAAACTACTTTCCAAAATTAAATTTATTACTATTATTACTAGTATATATCCACGTGTTCCGTATAAATTATTGAAAAATTTGGCAGAAAAAATGTGGTGGAAACATGTTTATTTAAAAAAAATTTGACAACATATTTAAGAATGTGAAGTTTAATCCCAATATTTCCATTTTTCGAATATTTGATTAAATTTTTGAAAATAAGAAGACTATGTACTTGAAAAAGAGTAAAATTGAAACACTCAAAGTTGTCCTCTATTTTACTTTGTAATCATATTTAAGATGGATTTGACGGCAAGATTGACGCTGGCAGCATAATCAATTCTATGACGTAACAAGTCATTGATGGGGATATCGTCGCTGATATATGGATTTGACGTAACAAGATTTGTTAATTATAAAGAGCAATACTATAGTTAGCAAATGGGTGTAAGTTGTAAGAAGGTTGTAAAAGTTTGATTGTAGCCGAAAACAAATTGAGTTAACAAAATATTATATTTCATTAAATCCCAGCTTCGTTGCCGGAACATTCTCCGGAGAAGTATACAAGAGGAGGACAAAAAACTGTAAAAAATGAAAAAAAAAAAAAAAAGGTCTAGCCCTCACTGGCCTCGCGGAGGATCTCCGCAAAGTCCTACAGGGTGCGCACACCCGTCCTATGGCACAGGCGGCGAAACGCTTCCCTCTTCTCTAGAGAATCCCGTTCCTCCAGAGTGATCGGCAACAGGTCAAAGTTGGGCGCCGGATGAAGAGGTCGAGCGATGACCTCCAGTGACAACCCGCAGGAGGTCAGGAAGTCCGCAGCCGCTGCCAGCCAGTCATGGGCCGGAGGCGGCGCAGAGGGTGCTCCATGCAGAGAGGCTCGGCGACGACTGGAAGAAGACTCTGGCAATGGTTCCCAACTAGATGATCTTTTTGGAGCCATGTTAAATGTGCAACCTACTCAGATGAATGGGGACCCCTATGTATATATATACACGTTCCTAACCGACTCTTCCTATTCCTTATTGGAAGTTGGGGATATAATGCTACAGTTACAACCAAATGCTTACAACACTCTTACAACCTTCACCCATTGCTGACATGTGGGCCATGGCCCACATGTCAGCAATGGGTGAAGGTTGTAAGAGTGTTGTAAGCATTTGGTAGTAGACTTAGCATTATTGATGTCTTTCCAGGCTTAGTTGGTTGTGCTGTTTGGCTTTTACATGGAAGGCCTAGGTTCGAGTCTGGTGTTTGGGTTCTGTAGAATTTTTCTATTGTTAACATTTTTTGGGTGCTATTATATGCTTTTAACTTAGTATGGAACAATTTTTGGGACTGTTAATGGCCATTCTCCGTTCCTCTAACACGGAGAATGGTACATCTAGGACGGAGAATTGTACATTTAGGACGGCGAATGGTACATTTAGGACGGAGAATGGTAAATGTAGGACAGAAAATGGTACATGTAGGACGGAGAATGGTCTATATAGGACGGAGAATGGTACATTTAGGACGGAGGTAGGACGGAGAATGATACATGTAGCACGGAGAATGGTACATATAAGACGGAGAATGGTACATTTAGGACTGTTCTGTAGGGTTGTGAATTTTAAATAGTTTGGCTGTTTAGGTTTGTTTTGAATCTATATAAATTGGTTTTGAAGGCTCGTGAAGATGAATTAGTTTGGCTGTTTGGCTGTTAGTGGCCATTCTCTGTTCCTCTAACACGAAAAATGGTACATTTTGGATGGAAAATTATACATTTAGGACGGCGAATGGTACATTTAAGACGGAGAATGGTAAATGTAGGACGAAGAATGATACATGTAGGACGGAGAATAGTCCATATAGGACGGAGAATGGTACATTTAGGACGGAGGTAGGACGGAGAATGATACATGTAGGACGGAGAATGGTACATATAAGACGGCGAATGGTACATTTAGGACTGTTCTGTAGGGTTGTGAATTTTAAATAGTTTGGTTGTTTAGTTTTGTTTTGAATCTATATAAATTGGTTTTGAAGGCTCGTGAAGATGAATTAGTTTGGCTGTTTGGCTGTGTAAATAGATTTTAAAGGGTTGTGAAAAAGAAACCAATGTTTTCGTATCGATCACCATTAATTATGGTGAATGGCACTGATACCACTAATATGAGTGGAATTTGCACCGCCAGAATTCATTTTGAATAAGGTAAAATCTGTATTAGGAAATGGCGAAATCTCTTGGATATGATTACACTGAGATGTTATATTAATGGTAAAATCTGTGTTGGGAAATGTCGAAATCTCAGAAGTGAGCCGTCTTAGGCGTCATTATATCACAGTCCATTTTATTTATAAAAAAATTAATCATGTAAAAAATTAGTATTGACAAAAGTAAAATTTTGTCAAAATAAAGAATCGAACTCATAAAAAATATCTTGTATGTAGACTAGTGAAAAATATATATAAAGAAATGCATGCATGCATGCATGCTAATGTTTTCACCATTCACCCCAGGAGTGATAGAACATATCTAAATCATATACATCTCGTACAAAGGTTCTCCTGGTACTGGGATTACATTATCAAAGGGTTTTTTAAACGTCTGTATTGAATAACAAATTTTCCAGAGTTCGTCGTCGAAGATCACGTTGAAGCACCCACGTATGTCGAGCAGGCGAAGACCCTTGTAGTTACATATGATAGATCGTAGCGTGTCTCCATTGAACATGCCGAATCCCATATGTAGGTGCTCGAGACGCGATATCGAATCAGCCACGGCCTTTCCCTCCGCCTCGTTTTTCGTGTCCAGCACGAACATATTCCTGAGCATGAAATTCGGAGGGGGTATGTTCCTACTCAGCTTGACCAGACGGCGGCAACACTTTTTGGCAGAAAATATTCCAGTCGACGTGATATAGAGGCAGTAGCTAATGTCGAGTTCTTCCAGCACAGGAAGAAACTCCAAGTGTCTCACGAAAGTTTCATCACTCACATCACACTTCGGAATGTACAGCACCCTTAGAAATTTTCCACTGTATTATAAAAATGGAAAAACATTAATAGAAATTAACAAAAGTATACGTAATATTTTGTAATAAAAAAAATAAAGTATTAGAATAAGACCAAATAAAATTTTGCACTGGCCTTAAACATGCAAAAGAGAAGGCTTCTTCGTCGAGCTTGTACGCGAAGAGGGACCCTAGATATCCCTCACTGCGAGCCACGAGCTTCATTACGGTCAAACTAATCTCAGCGGTTTGCTGGGTCCTCCGGCACCACTGTACCAAGGCGACGTTAGACCAATAGTCTAAGGGACCGTTGAGCGCCTTCCACCACGAACGGCAAACTGGGGCCACGTTGCACATTACCTCGTCCGCCGGCATCCCTGACAGTACCAGTATCATCGAGAGAATCTCGGTAGGGATGACGGCCCATCCGCTGCAGTTGATCTTGCTCCTCTCCATTGCGACTGTTCTTCTTCTTCTTTCCTTTGTTTCTCTCTAGTCGGATAGGTTCTCTTCTTTTGAAAAGGCTATTTAACCCCTCGTTTAGGGGGGTGTAACCCGCTCGTGGAGGGGTGTGACCGAACAAGACACAAATCTATTGGGAAATAATGGTAATGCCACTGTATTAATATTAGCAATTAGTCGTTTGGGCTCCCAACATATTTGGGTGATGCCATCTCCCATTATGTGGCATCTAACATGGCAGATGACATAACAGCTGACATGGCAAATTTTAACCCCAAAAATTAATTACCCAAATTTTTTTAATGTTAATGTTAATGTCAATATTAATGTTAATGCTAATGCTAATGCTAATGCTAATGTTAATGTTAATGTTAATGTTAATGTTAATATTAATGTTAATATTAATTAATGTTAATTTAATATTAAATTATTTATTTACTATTAATATTAATTTTAATATTAATTTTATTGTTAAATTTTGTCATGTCAGCTGTCATGTTAGCAACCATGTCATATGCCACATAATGGAAGATGGTATCACCCAAAATTTTTTGGAGCAAATAGCATTTTCGTAATATTAGTTTTAATTATATTGTAAATTTTAAATTAACAAAAAAGCCAATATAGATTTAATATTAATGCTACTGTAAATTTTTCCCGATCGTGCCTCGATACTTACATTTGTCGACCGAGTTACCGTCTTCATCTTTATCAAGTTTTCATCCGAATCATCGTCCTCGCTGGGGCGTGATGCTGCATTTAATATGGAGTTGCGCTCGTGCAAGGCAAGATAACAGATTCACAATAGTATTTATAGCTCAAATTGATAACATAAGCAGCGGAAGGAAAATGTAGTATACAACAAGAATCTCTTTTATTGATAATGAACTGAAGGTTACAATGGCTCTGAATAGCCCAACTTAACATGCCAATTGGCTACAACGCTCATGATCTCTCTAGCTCACAAAGGAGTATATTGTTCCATACATTATGCCTCTTTATAGCCAACAAGTAGTCTTCGGCTAAACATCTCCATGTCGCAAGTCCGAACGCCAATGCGGTAGCTTCTCTTGAACGCTAAGGACTCCATGCCTCGGCACGTCCAAGCCGAGCCCCGCCTCGAGCCGAACATATCCTGAACTTGTCCACTACCGTGTCCCTACGACAGATACAGTTAGACATAATCTTAACATAAACATAGTGATCGTGCTCATCTATGTCCCATTTTGCCTAGTTTGCAAGGTTAGAACTTTACATAAGAAATCATATCATTTCACTCAACCAACCAATCGTAAACTTAAACATATGCATAAGGGTGGCAGGCCCTGCACCTGCACCCAGCGCTAATCTCAGCCCACCGGCCCTATCTATATGAAGGTCACGGTGTTTCGTACCGTAATGCATCTTTGGCATCCTTATGTGTAAGACTATAATCGTTTCGATACCGGATGCTAGCCCAATATCCGAAGGATTCCAAACTTACTGATATCATAGCTTATCACAACACTGGACGATCGCAACCCGTCCTAATAATGTGCACCATAAATACCATACATAATTCCCTCCTTTGAATTACTCGGTTGAATTAAGATGATGTGCACCATAAATACCAATACTGGACGGTCGTAATAATATAATAGCTTATTGGGTATATTATATTGACATTGCTTATCCTCCATTCGGAGTTGACCGTTCTCGACAGGTTTTGATATTAAGACTGTTGTCAGATAGTAGAACTAGACAGCGTTTTATGTCGTTTCTGCGGCGTAGGCTGGGACGCTGTCACGCACTCATGCCCTTACTCCGGGTGCTGGTCGTAATAGGGTGCGCGAGAAAGGAACAATGTCGCTACCGATTCGGTTGGGACCGATAGGTCAGAATCGGCCGGGTCGATCGAACGGGAACGGTTGAATTAAGATCCATTCTACGTTATGGAATGGCTTCTCTGGAACCAAGTCCCATATTCAGCGGGTTGCAAGTGATCGCGTAGGCGACGTCAGCGCAGCCAACCAGTCGCTCGTTTGAAGCAAGTCTAAGGCGAGTGGCTGACCTCCTTCGCCTCGTCCCTCTTCGACGTCACTGGCATCATAAGCCATCCTGGACGTATAGCTTTGTTGATCGGGGTCCTTTCAACGCAAGTAGCTAGCTCCAATACAAGTCCCCGCTTAACTTGTGTTGAAACCTTATGCACGACTATATCCTGTTTTCTCCTAGGTCGAAACGGTCCCGTGGCCCCGGGTTGCTGATCGAGGAAACTACCTCCTTGTCGACAAGTTGTCCATAACCATGCGAAGACATATTTTCCTTTTTGTTAATAAGTCATAGCCTACATTATCTTTGAAAACTCAATCCCTTTCCCATGTTTGTGCCATTGCATTTATCCTTTCATTCGCAACAACATTATCGATTTACCTAGGAAGGAGGTCGAGAAGAGGAGGGTCAGCCACTCACCTTGAGTTTATTTCAGGCGAGAGAATGGATCTTAATTCAACCGTTCCCGTTCGATCGAGTCAATCGATCCCGACCTATCGATCCCGACCGAATCGATAGCGACAGTGTTCCTTTCTCGCGGACCCCGGGGACAGAGTACGGGGTACGATGTAGGGACGGGGCACTACAGCTATCGACTAAGATGTCGTCTATGAACACTGTCATGAACTGATCCAAATAGTGAATGAAGATACGATTCATGGGGTCCATGAATACGGCTGGCACACTGGTCGCTCCAAATGGCATAACAAGAAAATTCCAATGTTCATACCTCGATCTGAATGATGTCTTCTGGATGACTTTCTCTCTGACTCTGATCTGATGGTACCCTTATGACCGCAAGTCAATATTCGAGAATACAGCCGCTCCCTTGAGCTGATCAAATAAGTCATCAATGTACGATAATCAACACATAATCTTGATGTACCATCCTTTTTCTTCACAAGAAGCATCGGTGCTCCCAAAGGTGATCCACTAGCACGAATGACTCCTTTGGTTCTGAGTTCTTGTACAAGATTTCCAACTTTGAAGGTGCCATCATGTAGACTCTCTCCGGTCCTGGTGCCGTCCCTGGAATCAAGTCGATGGTGAAAACTCTGCCTCACCAGAAAATGAAAACTCTGCCTCACCGGGAATACAAAAAATAATCCTGCCAATATGGCAGTCTATTCTTGTGTATTGCTCCTTCAACCAATCCATTCCTAGGCCAAGGGACCGATTCGGCCTGCAGCAAAAGGGTCGTCGTCTAACCCAGCTATAGTCCGTGATGGCTTGACATTGCCAGTGGCCTTCACACCCTTTCACTGCTTAACAAATGTACGTGACACGAGACGGTGCTTGCTATACTTCGATAGCCCAACAAAACTCTTTTCTAATGTGTTCGTGTAACGACTTGACAAGCAAGGGCTACGTCAAGCCTTGCATCGAGGGAACGTGCTGTGCACGCGTTCGACTTGAACAATCAAGTTCTTTGGGTGCATAGACTTAAGCAAGAAGCAGTGAAATATGACTTAAACTACGGGACAAGCGAATGTTAATATTAATTGTAGTTCCAATTACATTTTAAATAAAAAAGAATACAATTTTAACTTTAACTAGTTTTAAGTAAATGTTAAATCAAAAACTATTTTAAATTTTAGTATTAATATTAGTTTCAATAATATTGTAAATTTTAAATTAACAGGAATGCCACGGTATTAGAAACCTAGCTAGCTGATGTCACGTTGCTCGGGGCTCGGTCAGTGTTCGTCTAAACTCGTACGTGCGAACTAGTTATTAGTAATGATAACCAAAAATTGAATTTTAAGTTTAAAATCTAGTCATCTTCCACACTCTCTCTTTCTCTCTCTCTCTCTCTCGTGTTCTCTCTCACAGGTTGTGTTCCTTACACAACAGATCATGTAGCATTAAATGCTCTGCATGCGTTATCCTATACAATTTAATAATAAACACTGATACCATATCATTAAAAGAGTAAAAGTTGTCTTGGAAGTCGTAAAAAATTACTTTGTATTGTCTTCTCAATACTTTTTTGCATTGGAGATGACTTTTTAAACTTATTATCATTTGTGAATATAGCTGCCTATGCAAGTTATTGTCTTCTGCCTCATGCCACATAGATACACAACACATAACAAGACAATAGGGTTTCGTAGCATTAAATGCTGCTGCATGTGTTATCCTACAGAAGAGGGCCACGTGGAGATTGTTGTTGCATGCTTCCTCATGCATTATTAGCTACACAATTTAATAATACATGTACCCAGAAGACGAGAAAGTTGTTTTGTTGAAAGTTGTTTCTTTAAAATTATGCTTGCTCCTAGAATCACTCAAGATTTTTCATGAGCCATCAAAAGAGGGCCCGTGGCGGAGTTACAAGGACGACGAAAAGGTTGTGTTGTTGCCTTGCTGGAAGTTGTTTCTTCCTGAATAATGCTTTTTGTACCTCCAAATTGTACTTTTAAACTGTCCATCCTTACGTGGCAGCTGACGTGATATGTTGATCTGGCAGCTGACGTGGCAAATTTTTTTTAAATAAAACTAAAAATAAAAATTAACATTAAAGTTAATATTAATATTAACATTAACATTAATATTAATATTATCGTTAACATTAACAATAATATTAATATTAACATTAACCTTAACATTAATATTAACATAAATTAATATTAACATTAAATTAACATTGATATTAACGTTAAATTATTATGGAGAAAATTGGATAGTTAACTTTTTGGATTAAAATTTGCCATGTCATCAGTCATGTCAGATGACACACACTATTATTTAACATGCCACATCAGATGGGAGGGCTATATATTAGAGGAACAATTTGGAGGTACGAATATAGCATTACTCTTTCTTCTTGTATTGTTTCTTGTCCTTCGTTTCTTCTGCTGGTTTCTAACACACTCTATTTTCTTCAATGTCGACGTCACATGGAGAAAGTGATGAACGTGTGGAAGAATTAGTCGATGAAAAAAAGCTTCTTTTCAAGAGGACTGTCAGATGATTTGGATGATGAGCAAAGTTTGGAAGATGTTAACATAGGAGACAGTAAAGAACAAGATGAAGAAAATGATGGAAGAATGCATCATAACGACGACGACGACATCAACGCAAACAACGAAATGTTATTTCGTATCACCCTTTCTAATGGATTTAAGAAATGCATTATATTTTTACATCTATTTCTCATGTTTATTTTGTTTTATTCTGTTCTTAGGGACGACGGTAAATCTCCATTGGATTTCGATGTAGTGACGATGAAAAAAATATTGTAGTCTGCCAACATTAACAAAGATCCAAAACAGCTCTTAGAAGAAGAAATTGTCAGTCTGCAGTTCAACTCTATTGAAGAAGCAGAGACATTCTACCGGATATATTCAAAAGCATATGGTTTCAGTATTAGAAAGAACGAGGTAAAGAAAAACAAATCTGAGATGGTGATGATCCGTAGTTGGTGTTGTTCGAATGCGGGATTCAGACACAAGAAATATAAGGAAGCTCCAAACAGGGTTCGTGAGCCAAGAAGTGAAAGCGAAAGTGGTTGTAAAACAATTTTTCGTATTGGGTACACCCATAAAACAAAGATGTGGTCCGTCAAAAAATTTCATGTACATCACAACCATAACCTGGCGAATGATTATGAAACAATTTTTTTGAGATCCTATCGTACGATATCACCCGCAGAGTTGGAAAAAATTAAGCTTATGAAGCAATCAGGTATGGGGACTGGACAGATATAGAATTTAATTGTCCAGAAGAAAGGTGGCTGGGGTAACGTTGGATGGACGAGAAAGGATTTATACAACGCTCTAGCTCAAGATAGTAGAGCACTAGACGATGTTCATGCTACGACAACACTTATATTTCTTCAATCTAAGGAGGGCAGTGACCCAGATTTCTTCTACGCGTACAAGGTAGACGAAGATTCCAGATTGACCCATCTCTTTTGGGCTGACGGTGCATGTCGATTCGATTACGAATTATTTGGAGATTTACTAGCATTCGATTCTACATATAAAACAAATAGAAGTCAAATGCCGTTGGTGGTTCTAGTGGGTACAAACAATCATGCGATGACTTGTGTGTTTGGGTTTGCAGTGATCCATAATGAGACTGCCGAGACATATTCTTGGGTTCTAGAAAAATTCCTATAGTGTATGAATGGCAAATTACCAGTGACAGTTCTCACGGATGGTTGCAGATCCATGAATAAAGCAATTGAGGATTTAATGTCCAGCGTAGTTCATCGAACGTGCTCATGGCATATCCTAAACAATGCTGCCAAATATGTTCACCGAGAGGGTTTTCATAATAAACTGAGTCTTCTGATTAAAAGGTACATCGCACACTTGCTACTTTACTTTGAAGTATGTTGTTGTTACAATATCACAACTTTAGTTACTGTCCATGTTTTCTAAACAGGTACTATTCAGTCGATGAATTTAAAAATCGTTGGCAGCAGATGCTAACAGATTATAATATAGAGAACAATGAGTGGACCACTACATTTTACAGAACGAGGGAGCAATAGGCGGAAACATTCCTACGTGGAAATTATTTTGGCGGTTCTACTACAACAAATAGATGTGAATCTATGAACGCATTTCTGAAAAGGTTTTTGAATGAGAAGCTGCCACTATGGAAGGCCCTTCAAAATTGTGACTACGCTTTGGCGGCCTTACGTTACGGCCAGATGGGTAAGCATGTCAATGATAAACTCTCAACACCAGTTGTGAATCAAACTAGCATGGCCGTAATAGAAGGTAAATTTGCCGCAATTTACACTAAAACGTTGTTTTTAGATGTAAGGAAGGAAATCACCCGTTCTGATGCATATACTGTTCTCCATCATCACATCATAAGAGAGTCAAAAGTTTGCACTGTCCAAAAGTATATGTCGCTAAACAGTGTCAACCAGAAGGTTACATTTGATCCGGCCGACAACATCATAAATTGTGAATGCTTGTGGATGGAGATCAAGGGGATTCCTTGTAGGCATATTTTTCAGCAATGAAGAGTTTGCAAATTGGAGATATTCCAAAGAACTTGATAAAATTTCGTTGGCTCAAGGATTGCAAAGAGAGTTATCTCTCCGGACCTGGCTCAGAAAGAAGATTCATCCACCCAGACAGTATTGAGAGCAGAAGGTATGGTGGTATTCATGAACAAGTTAATCTGTTTACATATTATCGTAAAAAATCAAGCAAAATTCAAGAGAGGGGAACGGAGTTGATGACGTCTATTCTGATGGAGTTGAAATAAATGGTGACCGATATTGGTGAAGAAGAACAAATGGTAGCTGATGTAGTTCAAGGAGTGCATGAAGCTTTAAAAGAGCCAAATCCGGTAGCCACAAAAGGAAGGCCTTCTCAAGGGAAATCAAGCCAGCCTACAGAAAGTCAGCCTATCCCGAAGCCTAGAGTATGTAGAGTTTGTAAAAAATTAGGTCACGAATTTCGTAATTGTAAAGTACGAAAGCGAAATAGCGACAAAGAGCAAATGGAATAAAATGAAACGTCGTTGACTTAAGACAATGTCTTTCTTATGTGGCAAGATGTCATTCACACGAGACAATTAGATAAAAAATATTTTCTCCAATGCAAAAGTTTGAGAAGACAATTAGATAAAAATAGAGAATATCAAATTCCAAGTTCAAAACGGAGAATATCAAAAATAGAGAAAATATGTTCTCCGTGCAGTTCAAAACGGAGAATATCATTCTCCGTTTCAAATGACATAGAGAATATCATTCTCCGTTTCAAATTAAAACGGAGAATGAACAATCAGATGTGTTTTTAACACTGGAAATCTTATTCTCCGTTTCAAATTAAACGGAGAATGCCGTTCTCCGTTCCAAATTAAATGGCGAATAGAATCCTCAATCGTTTTAATACTGGGAACGACATTCTCCGTGCAGTTCAAAACGGAGAATATAATTCTCCGTTACAAATGAAACGGAGAATATCATTCTCCGTTTCAAATTAAAACGGAGAATGAACATTCTAATATGTTTTTAACACTGGGAATGCTATTCTCCGTGTAATTCAAAACGGAGAATTCTATTCTCCGTTTAATAAAACACGGAGAATATCATTCTCCGTTACAAATGAAACGGAGAATATCATTCTCCGTTTTAAATTAAAACGGAGAATGAACATTCTAATATGATTTTAACACTGGGAATGCTATTCTCCGTGTAATTCAAAACGGAGAATTCTATTCTCCGTTTAATAAAACACGGAGAATGCTATTGTGGTGACGTGGTTACAATGCTAGACTTATATTTAAGAGGTCATTGGTTCAAATCTTGACTATAATAAAATTTTATTTTATTTATACTTTTTTTAAGTTATGTATGGGGCCCATTTAAAAGGGAAAAAACTTTGATACAGGAGAGAAACTTTGATACAGTAGGATGTATCAAAGTTTTGATACCCCCTATGTATGACATATGGGCCATCTCAAAATTTATGTGTATATGTATATATGTTTACACGTTTTACAAAGCAGTAGGGGCCCACATGTCATACATAGGGGGTATCAAAACTTTGATACCCCCAACTGTATCAAAGTTTTGATACCCCCTATGTATGACATATGGGCCCTCTCAAAATTTATGTGTATATATATGTGTACACATTTTATAAAGCAGGAAGAGCCCACATGTCATACATAGGGGGTATCAAAACTTTGATACCCCCTACTGTATCAAGAAAAAAACATTTCTATACAGTAGGGGATATCAAAGTTGGCAGAATTCGAAGGGGCAGATTCATTGGTATTAATGGCATATAAATGGCAGTATTTGGGAGAGTTTGTTCTTGTCTTACTTAGCTTTACTTGAGAAGGGGCAGATGCATTGGTATTGATGGAAATTAATTGAATTGAATTTGAAGTGGCTGCCACTTGGCGCATGAGTCCGAGTTATTCCATGCCTATAAATGGCAGTAGTGTAGGGAGAGTTTGTTCTCATCTCACTTAGCTTTTCTTGTGGAGATGGACTCTACCGATCTTCCGCCTTGGCAAGACACTTTCCTCTTGGTTGTCGATCTCCTCGTTCAAAGAAGCTTTGTTGGTGAAGTCCTTCAGAAGACTGAGATGTGCCTGGGTTTGGATTTATTGCCAACCCGCGCTCTGTCGAAGCGCCCGTACGTTGATTGGCTCGGACTATGCACGGTGTTCCTTTGCCGCAAGGAGTTCATTTCTTTAACGTGTTCCATTGGTCCGACGCTGCACGGTGGTGATGTCCTTCAGAAGACTGAGATGGGCCTAGGTTTGGATTTATTGCCAACCCACGCTCTGTCGAAGCGCCCGCACGTTGATTGGCTCGGACTATGCACGGTGTTCCTTTGCCGCAAGGAGTTCATTTCTTTGACATATTCCAGGATGAAGAAGGATGCCTTTGCACGGTGCTGTGCCTCAAGGAATTCTTTTGCCTCAGTGAGTTCCTATGCTCGGACGATGCACGATGAAATGACTTGCCTCAAGGAGTCATCCAACGGTTCCTATGCTCTGACGATTCACAATAAAGAACATCTACCACGTGGACACGAACTGAAAGACGACGGAGAACAACACTCCTCCTTGACAGTCGAAGCTTTCAATTGAGATGTGCCTGGGCTTGGATTTATTACCGACCCACACTCTGTCGAAGCGCTCGCACTTTGATTCGCTCTGACTATGCAAGGAGTTCCTTTGTTCATGGAGTTCCATTGCTCTGACTACGCACGGAGTTTCTTTGTTCAGGGAGTTCCATTGCTCTGACGATACACGATGAAGTGACTTGCCTCAAGGAGTCATCCAACGGTTCCTATGCTCTGACGATGCACGATGAAGAACATCTACCACGTGGACACGAACTGAAAGACGACGGAGAACAACACTCCTCCTTGACAGTCGAAGCTTTCAATTGAGATGTGCCTGGGCTTGCATTTATTATCGACCCACACTCTGTCTAAGCGCTCGCACTTTGATTCGCTTTGACTATGCAAGGAGTTCCTTTGTTCATGGAGTTCCTTTGTTCATGGAGTTCCATTGCTCTGACTATGCACAGAGTTCCTTCGTTCAGAGAGTTCCATTGCTCTGACGATGCACGATGAAGTGACTTGCCTCAAGGAGTCATCCAACGGTTCCTATACTCGGATGATGCACGATGAAGAACATGTACCACGTGGACACAAACTGAAAGACGACGGAGAACAACACTCCTCCTTGACAGTCGAAGCTTTTAATTGAGATGTGCCTGGGCTTTGATTTATTACCGACCCACACTCTGTCGAAGCGCTCGCACTTTGATTCGCTCTGACTATGCAATGAGTTCCTTTGTTCATAGAGTTCCATTGCTCTGACTATGCACGGAGTTCCTTTGTTCAGGGAGTTCTATTGCTCTGACGATGCACGATAAAGTGATTTGCCTCAAGGAATTCCTTTGCCTCAAGGAGTTCCATTGCTCTGCGATGCCCGCACGCAGCTCACATTCAACTTTTTTCTTGATAGCAGGATTTTATGTAGTATTTCAGACTTTCATAATGTAAATGTAACTCAAAAAGTCAAACTTTTTGTGGTTTTCACAATGTAAATGTAACTCAAAAAGGATTTTATTATAAAAGACAGCAGAGCAGACATTATAAAAGACAGAAGTTCTCTTGAAATCTAATTCTTAGCCCATACCAACCTCATCATTGTAGTCTTCTTAGCCCATACCAACCTCGTCATATTCGCATCAAGCTCATCTTTATTCTCCTTTTCAAACTAAACGGAGAATAACATTCTACGTTTCGAAAGACACGGAGAACGTCATTCTCCGTTTAAATAAAAACGGCGAATGAACATTTTAATGTATTTTTCCACTGGGAATGTTATTCTCCGTTTCAAGACAGACGGAGAATGTTATTATCCGTTCCGAAATAAACGGTTAATAGAATCCTTAAACGATTTAATTTAAACGGGAAAGTTATTCTCCGTTTCAAGTAAACGGAGAATTCCATTCTCCGTTCCTGATAAAACGGAGAATATAATCCGAAGGGACAGATTCATTAGGAATAAATTGCATATAAATGGAGAATTCATTCATATTAATGGCATATAAATGGCAGATTGATTGGTATTAATGACAATAAAAGTGACTGCCACTTGGCGCATGAGTTCGAGTTGTTAAATTTTGCCAATAAATGGCAGAAGTTGGGAGAGCTTATTATAAAAATGACTGCAACTTGGCGCATGAGTTCGAGTTGTTTCATATGTAAATAAAAGTCAAACTTTTCGTGGTTTTGACAAAGTAAATGTAATTCAAAAATGATTTTATTATAAAAGCAGAGCTTATAAAAGACAGAAGTTCCTTGCCCAATTACATCATAATTACATTATTGTTTTACAATGTCATTGCTTGGTTCGTGTTACATATTTGCTTGAAAGCAACTCCTTAGCCCATGCCAACCTCATCGTTGTCATCTTCTGGTAAGTTTCATTGTCCTTTCCTCCCGGTATTTCGAAGGGAGGAGTCGTCAACATATTCATATAATACGTCGTGTACAAGAGGCAGTTGGGTGCCCGTTGTTGTGGGCAATTTGGAGAACAATTCAGCACTTTGCTCTCATACTCCATCTTCGCCGGGCATCTCTCCCTCATCTTATCAACTTTTCTCCTGACGATAGGCTCTAAGGTGTTCTTCATTAATTCTGCATCCACCTTGCACGTATCGTACATGTTTTACCTCAAGGAGTTGTAGTGTTTCCAGTTGTAGGAGATAAAGTTGAATGTGAGCAGCGTATAGTGTTTGATGGATGCATTAAAGAGTGGGATGAATAGCAACTCTATGTCGTCCTCCAAACCCATGACGAAGTCTGCTAACTCTGTTTGGATGTCTTCAAAGGCGCCGACTTTTGCGTCTCGTGCATTGGTACGTTCAACGATGGTCTGTTTTCCAAAGAAAAACACAATATCATGAGTAATTTTTTCTGTCATTTTTCATCGGTGTACAGATGAATATAGATTTTTCTGTTTGAATTCTTACCAATGTGTGGGCCATCATGAATGCAGACCACTTATGTGATTGGGGCGCCGGCTTTTGCTTCTGGATCAATGGCACGTCCTTTGAACTAGACGGGGCACACCTTTTAGTGCCTTGAATTTCTCTCAGCTTTCTTATTATTATATCCAGTATGCCAGCCTCCATGTCGTCATAGTTGAGTATGTCATGCATGTCTACTGCCGACAGCTGGACTGAAACTCCTTTTTCACCCTTTTTCGAATAAAATGTGTATACAATATCACTGCACATAAATTTAGTTTAGATTAAATTAATAAAGATAGATTCTCATTACATAATTGTGAAAAAAGTCTAGAAAAAATGAAAGAAAAAAAGGGTTCAGAATACATACTTTGGAGAATTCTTTCTGGGAATTACGATGTCGATGTATTGCTTCTTCAGCTGTTCATCCGCATATTTCCAAAGTAAGAGTTCATCGCATTCCCTTAGTATGACGTGGTTCTTCTTTAATTCAGCCATTTTGGCGTCTCCTCCGGATTTCGGAGCGGCATTAACCTTCCGCTTTTTATTAGCCTCTCCAACTGTATTGTTTTTTATTAACCTCTTTCCCTCCGATCCTCCTCTTCTTTTGGCTTCTTTTGGAGCAGCAAGTTCAGCAGCTGCTTGAATCTCCTTACGCTGAAGTGCTACAACCATGGCTTGGAGATCAACAATTTTCCCATCCTTTTCATTGGCTTCAATATTAAACGATTCAACTTTATTTTGAAGCACCCTTTTCTCCTCAACGAGCCTTTCATTTGTTTCTCTGAGTTGTTCGGTTGTTCGCACTGAAATAAAAACAAACAACAATAAAATGTATGATGTGAACCTAACACGGAGAATGACATTCTTCGTGTAATATAATACGGAGAATAGCATTCTCCGTTTGGAATTACACGGAGAATAACCTTTCCAGTATCGAAATGATAGAGAATAGCAATTATCCGTTTCAAATAACACGGATAATGCCATTCTCTGTGTTATAATACACGGGGAATAGTCATTCTCCTGGAAGATTACAAATCAAAATTTTGAAATAGAAAAGATTTTACCTTGTGCATGTAGCTCTGATTTAAGAACAGAATTCTGCTTTCTCAAATCCTCCAGTTCATGCACAGAGCCCTCCATCACAACGTCGACTGCACGTTGTTGTGCTTCTTGTGCCTCGAGCTCTTTCAGCTTTTCTTTGAGTTTCTCGTTCTCAAGGTTGGCTGCACGTAACTGCGCTCCTTGTGCCTCCATCTCTTTTAACTTTTCTTTGAGTTCTTCATTCTGCGCAAGAATATCAGAATGATGTCTTCTCAAATCCTCCAGTTCATGCACAGAGCCCTCCATCACAACGTTGACTGCACGTTATTGCGCTTCTACTGCCTCGAGCTCTTTCAGTTTTTTTTTAGTATGGCATTCTCAAAGTTGGCTGCACGTAACTGCGTTCCTTGTGCCTCCATCTCTTCTAACTTTTCTTTGAGTTCTTCATTCTGCACAAGAATATCAGAATGATGTCTTCTCAAATCCTCCAATTTCTTTGCTGAGTCGTCCATCACAGCGCCCATTTCATGATGCTGTGGTATCCGTTGTTCATCAAAATTATCCCCACCTGCTTCTTGGTGTTCTTCCTCTCCCTCTTTTTCAACTTCTTCTATAGGTGGCTCATCTTCTTTGTGCCCTTCTTCTTTCCCAACAGGTATAACCAGATCTTCAAATATCATCTTCGATCTCATTTTGTTGTGATATTCGATCTTGAGGAAGTTTGAGATTTCGTACCCATTCCATGTGAAAAATCTTGGGTAATCAGGAATTGGGGCGAACTTCCTTTCCACAAATTTACTATGTTCTGCAAACCAATAGAGGAAGTATATTGTGCAACCTTCCAATTTGTGGAAAGCCATTGAGTAATCCTCCTGTTCAGTTTTGCTTCTACTCCTCTTTATGCTATCCATTACATATGACAGGATTAACCTTGGCCAGCATATACTGTTGATGACGTCCACACTGTCTACCAAGGCCAAGAATCTGTACGGCAAATTTGAACTGCCAGACTTTGTGAAGAATACTGTTTGGCACAAGTGAAAGATTATTAGCTTGGCCAAATCATCTGGATTAACATCGTTATCTCCGCCACGAAGTCGTCGTAACAATTCAGAGAACTTGTCTCTCACTTCCTTATTCGTGACTTCTGAGTATTTGCCCTTGGTATTAGCCAGCAATCTTGTGAAGTGATCTCTACACAGGCTCAATGATGCTGGTCGTGTGGGCTGCTGTTGTTTTTCCTTTATCAATCTTCTGTAAGAAACATCATCATCGCTTTCTTCATTCAATGGTAGACCGAATATGACTGCCATATCCTCGATGCTTGGCACGATTTTAACAGTGGTGCTCAATTCAAAGCACCCGACGCCATCTTCTTCTTCTGTGTAACTTGCAATTAAATTCTCAAGCCCTTCGGAGACCTTGGCCACTTCGGAGACGTGGACTCTGTTTTGGTAGAAAATCTCGCCAAAATTCCAGAAACCGGTATTCTTCAAGGAACCAATAACTGGCTCAGGTAAACGGCCAACATCTCGATTGACCTCCTCCATAAGATTTAGCATTGGCTTGAAGGTAGAAGGGAAAAGTCTTGAATCCTTATTCCTGACAGATTTTTTTTCTACAAAACTAAAAAATAAAAAATTAGGTCGGAGAATGGCCATTCTTATGGGTTTTAACACTGGAAACGGCATTCTCCGTTTCAAGTTAGACGGAGAATTCCATTCTCCGTTCCAAATTAAACGGCGAATAGAATTTAACATTCAAATGCGTTTTATGACGGAGAATGTCATTTTTCTTGTAATATATACAGAATTTGCGAACATAAAATCAAAGTTATACCTTTTGTTTCACTTCTTCTTGCACTTCTTTTTGTTTAGCAATTTTTTCCTTTTTCCTTTGTGCAACTTTCTTAGAATAGGGTTTCGGTTGTTTTCCATCTATCGCTTTTGGATTTTCTGTAACTGGTGCATCTTTTCTAATTGGTAATGCTGCTGGTGATGATTCTGCCGCTGATGCCGACATGGTGTGAATATTACGAATGGGGAGGAAGGTTTGAAGATTTTGGAGGAGAATGACCTAGGTTTGAGTACAGAGTGGAGTATGGAAGAAGAGGAAGCTTCGAAACGGTTTTTTTTTTCTTTTTTTAATAAAAGGGTTCGGGGGTGTTTTGAATTAATTAGAAGGGCAAAAATGTCATTCGATGGAAGGGCAAAAGACTCCTTTCTGCTTAATTATATTAATTTGAAGGGCAAAAATGATTCTGCTTAATCAAAAAGAATCGAAGCCGTTTGGCAAAAATGTCATTACAACTCAACAAAACAAATGAACATAATACATTAGGGGTCTCCATACATTAGATATAAAAGAAGAAGAAAAAAAATCATCGTCTTCCATATTCAATCATTTCAGATTGGACTTCTTTTTTAGCTCTTCATTGTGCTCTGAAGTTGTAATCCATTCAGCAGCTTTGCGTCTTTCCTTTCCCGCATCAAACTGCATATAACAAACATAACATCAAAAATATTGCTCTAAAAAGTTGAAGTTTTTGACGACATATTTTCAGACTTACATCGAGAGAACGGTAGTCTAGACTACATCGGTCTTTCATGAATGATATTACAAAAATCTCACAATCAACATAATTGTCTTGGCGGGGAACATAGGAAGGACGTTTTATTGCAAAAGTAGAAAAGCTGAACCTAGCATCTCTCAACTTCAAAATCTCTTCTTCGAGAAAGAGATCCAAATTTGAAAGCTACAATTACCAGAATACAATATGTATTAGTATACCGCGTATCTTGTACCCAATTCATAAAAATTGATGAATATGAGCTTACTATTTCTTTTATGACTGTTTTGCTTTGAATCGGATCATCTTTAGATGCAAGTGAGTTCCAAATTTCAACAGTCCTTTTTTTAACCAGAACTCTTGCAAGAGTATAGTGTTCGCCCAAATGAATGGGTATGTATATCAGAATCAGGATAATTAGGTAAAACAAATTAGTAAATTTTCAGAAAATTAGGATTAATATTTAAACATAAATATATTAATACCTCTTTACAAGTGCTTAAAGATTCCATGTAATCCTGAAAATATTTAAACTTCTTCCATATTTCATGAGGCTTTTTGTCGGATAGAGGTAACGTTGCTTTCTACATACACATCAATTAATACATTACGAAGGACAAACAAACGAGAAAATTGTTAATGCATATGCATTGAAGAATAAAATGCTCACTCACCGAAAATCTTATTGGTAAAAACCATACATTAGCTTTATTGGAGGTTCTTTTCCGTTCCTCCGCGGTGAGAAGAGCAGAGACAATACCTACAATCTGAATAAATCATTAAAAATGTCAGCGATGGAATCGAAGTAAACATAGATGGTATCTAAGAAGAAATATACTATCTATACATACCCCATTGCTAATTTTCGTTAAAGGAGCTAAGGTCTTCATCTCAAACCGAGACACATAGTTTTTGTTGCAAGTTGATATTATTTCTCTAAGAAAAGAAACGAATAAATTAGGAGAAAACAACTGTTGGAATTAAATCAAAACTCATATTACTTACTCGTCAGGTCTATCATCTGCAAAAATATAGTCGTAATATCTCGATGAAATACTAGTACAATTGCTAGGCTTCGAGGTTGAACCCCTTAATAAATTTTTCGATGGTGTGACCGGATGTAAATTTCTACGCATTCTTTTAGAAGGACTGCTAAAGTCAGTTTCTTCTGTAGGGGACAATACGAGCATTCGGTCTAATGCTTTACTACGATACTGTAGCTCCACGTCCTCCTCATCGGAAGAAGATACAACGGAAACCACCTTCATATTATTAAATATTCCAGATGAAGATGCCTTCTTCAAAGCTGGAGATTCTTCAAACTTCTCCAAACGTCGAGATAAATTCATTTGTTCAATTTCTAATGAACAAAGCTTAGAATTGATCTTTGCAACATCAGCTGAAATCTTCGACAGATGTTCTTCAATCTTGCGCAACATACGCGGAATGAAGGTTTTATTTGGAGCTGGCATCCAATCTTCTACGTCTTCTACATTTTTTACCACACGAGTAGACATCTTGAGAACAAGAAAACTATTGTATTTAAGAAAACTATTCTATGTATTTCAAAATGAATAATAGTACTATGAAATAAGAAAACTATTGTATATATAGCAAGTGAGAAGTACAAAAAGTGAGAAAGATGGAAAGACAAATAAATTTTGAGACTAGCAAACAATTTAATAGCCGTTTGATTGAGGAGGGCTACAGGAAGATTCTACTAGCCGTTTGATTGAGGAGGGCTCGAGGAAGATTCTACTATCTGTTTGATAAATACAAAAGGTTATCGTGAACAACTTCAATTAAGGAACTCTATAAGAGGTTTAATTCCGCTTGATTGAGGAACTCGACGAAGTCCGCTGCGAATCGGAACTTCTTCTTCTTCATCTCCGTTTCTCCTTCCACCACCACCACCATGCCCTGTAGCTTTATAACAAAAATATTAAATTGTTAGATGAAACAAAAAAACTAATTACGGAAAGATTACTAAAACAAAATCAAACAGAACACATATTCATAGAAAACATGAGATTAAAGATGAAAGTGTCACAGAAGCAACACCACAATTTTACAACAACTAAGCAGACTCTGCTAAGCAATAACTAAAATTAGGGATTGTGTCCTCCTTGGATTTAATTTACATAAAGAAGAGATTTGAGAGAACGAGCTTTTGTCGGCTTCCTAAATGTACCATTCTCCGTCCTAAATGTACCATTCTCCGTCCATTCGCCGTATTAAAAACAAAGAGAATGGCCATTCTCCGTCCATTCGCCGTATTCACCGTCCATTCGCCGTATTAAAAGCAAAGAGAATGGCCATTCGCCGTATTCTCCGTCCTAAATGTACCATTCTCCGTCCACTCGCCGTATTAAAAGCAAAGAGAATGGCCATTCTCCGTCCATTCGCCGTATTCACCGTCCATTTGCCGTATTAAAAGCAAAGAGAATGGCCATTCGCCGTATTCTCCATCCATTCCCCGTCCTAAATGTACCATTCTCCGTCCTAAATGTACCATTCTCCGTCCATTCGCCGTATTCACCGTCCATTCGCCGTATTAAAAGCAAAGAGAATGGCCATTCTCCGTCCATTCTCCGTCCTAAATGTACCATTCTCCGTCCATTCGTCGTATTAAAAGCAAAGAGAATGGCCATTCTCCGTCCATTTGCCGTATTAAAAGCAAAGAGAATGGCCATTCGCCGTATTCTCCGTCCATTCTCCATCCTAAATGTACCATTCTCCGTCCATTCGCCGTATTAAAAGCAAAGAGAATGGACATTCTCCGTGTTAAAAGCAAAGAGAATGGCCATTCTCCGTCCAAAAAAATATTCTTCTCGAAAATATTATCTTTAGAAAAGTTAAAAAATAATCCGCCCGACCTCAGAAGCAGGTTTCCTCAGTTCACCACCACCACCATGACATGTAGCTTTATTAACAAAACATTAAATTGTTAAATGAAAAATAAAATTTCTGACAATGGCATGGGCAGTAAAATTAGAGCGGCGCCGCTGGTACTTCTCCTTTTTCGAGGAGGTCTCGACGACGTCCGACACGAAGCGGACCGATTCTTCTCGGCGCAGTTGGTACTCCTCGTTGTTCTAGGAGTGCTCGACGACGTTCGACGCGATCCGAACCGATTCTTATTTCCTTCTTCATCTTCGTTTCTCTTTCCACCACAACCACCAACACCACCACCACGACGGCCTGTAACCAAAAATGAAATTACGAAATATTAAATTGGATGGACGAAAGAGAGAGTAAATATGAGTTAATTTAGGGTGTTCATTGAAAAAATTAAAGTGAAGAATGACCTGCTAAAGCAAGTTACCAACAGGTCAAAAGTCTAAATCAGCATTAAATGATGTCTCCTGTATTATTTTATCTGAATTTAATCTGAACCGTTGTATTAACATCCAACGGTCCAGATTTCGGATGTATCGATACATCCAAAATGGATGGATGTATTGTAGAATTTTCCATTTATATATATATATATATATATATATATATATATATATATATATATATATATATATATATATATATATTCATAACTGTATATATTTATTTATCTTTTATATAACCAAAATAATAAATACTCAGTCATGGGCTTGGTTGGGTTCTGGCTCACTAAGATGAAGAGAATAATAATAAATGATAAATTGTACTAATGGACTTCATGGCCCACAAAATATGTTTAGCTAGTAAATGTAATTAATCACATATTTGACATCAAGAATATATGGAACCAATATAAACTATAAGCCCTATATAAATATATCGCCCAAAAATTTAGTGCCCATCAATATGTATTCCACATATATATGGGCCAAAAAATATATGTACCATATATAGGCTGAGGCCCTACAAAATTTTAAATCCATATATAAAATATTGGTTTAAATAATCAGAGAATAATAAAATAATTTATATAAAATTCTATTTTAATAAAGAAAAATCATCTAAAGTAAAATGAATAAAAAAAATAACTTTTATAAATCAGGGTGCTTACAACTTTCCCACCCGAAAACAGGATTATTTACTTATCTTCCCATGTACTCCAGAAAATTGCGCTCCCCTTGGAAAAAAATTTGCCAGGGCTTGGACTTTATATGGAGTTGGAATTTCCAATGGGCTGGGCCGTTCCATCTGGACCCTTGGACTTGAATTTTGGGTACTTTCGTTATAATGATGTTACGATGATGTATAATGAAAAGATGCAAGATTGGCTTAAATGTACATTACAAAAAGAATATATCAGGATAATTTGTGAAATGGTCCAAAAATTATATTGGCAAAAGTAGCTAATCTGTGTGAAAGTATCAATTATGTTTTAAAACACACCAAACTTCATCACCTTTTCAATAGTAGAAAATTCTTAAATTTTCTCAAAATAAGGTCCAAGACCACCTCCTCTTATTCTTCTGCAGAGATAGATCAATTCTTCAAGCAATTGAAAGGCAATTTACAAGAAAGCTCTTGTAATTATCCATGCATGTGAGAGACAGTAGGACGTCGAACAGTGGAGTTTACTCTCTCCAGCATTCTACTTCTCTCATCTAGTTCTGCACATCCTCATTGTTGTTTTGAATGTGAACTTCCATGTTGTAGTTAGCTTCCATGACATGACCACCAGTCTGCTGTAGCTTCCCTATCAATGTTCAGTCTAATTGATTTCCTTTGTAAGTGATTGTGGCTGGATACACGCAGAACCACAGTGTCCCTCAGCATGCTCTTAGGAGTTTTGTATGCGAAAATTTTTAAATATTCCTGTATTTGGTGAAAATATAAATATTTTATATAGCCAAAAAAAATTTCAGAAATTAAATTTTAAGTAATTAAATTACTTGAAAACATACATTCCTGTGTTTGGTGAAAATATAAATATTTTCGAAAAATATAAAAAATGATCAAAAAAAGGAAAAATGTCCAAGAACGAAAAAAAAATCAAATAAAACGAGCAAAAACAAAAAAAATGACAAAAATGACAAAAAAAAAACGACAAATTGACAAAAAGAGACCAAAAAACCGAGTAAAAACGACAAAAGCAATAATAAGCGACAAAAAATGACAAAAAAAAAGGATAAAAAACAGCAAAGAACAAAAAATGACAAAAAAAAAAAACAAAAAGACAAACAACAAAAAAAAACCAAAAAAAAAGACCAAAAAGGATCCAAAAAGGGTAGAAAAGGGACCAAAAAAATAACAAAAAGTGACAAAAAGGTGACCCCGAAAAAAATATAAAAAATGATAAAATTAACCAAAAAAAACGATAAAAATACCATAAAGAGAACACAACAAAAACTAAAACTAAAACTAAAACTAAAAACAAAAAACAAAAAAGATCGATCAAAAACTAAACAAAACGAAAAAAAAAAAATGTTAAAAATGATAAAAAAACGAAAAAATTTTATTGCCCAGGCTAAATATGTTGAGACCATGCCGTCATCAATTGATAGTTAGGATTCTCAGCTAACGAGCCCATTGTTGCGGAACTGGATCTTGGTGGACAAAAGGACGACAACTTTTTATATTATTTTTGTTTGTTTCAAGGATGTCACTTCAATTGGCAGTGGCTTGGGGACTGCCTGTTTGGTTCGGGGAAAGAAAGAAAATTTATTTTATGTTTTTTTTTTTTAACAAATTGTAATTTTTATCAAAATAAAAATAAAAATTGGTGTTTAAAAAGAGGGAGTTTATAGTCAGAACATAACTTTCTTTTTCATTATAATGTTTGGTGTTTGTAAGAAAAAGAAAATAAAAGTCAGTCAAATTTTAAATAATATCCTTGTGCTAATGAGAAAACTTATTACTCAAGAATATTTTGTCTAAAAGGTATTATGAATAAAATGGTAAATAATATTTCGGAGCAGGATTATTTTAGTCAAAAAATTATAATAAATGTAGGAAAGTAGGAGGGAAAGTGATTACTTAGATAGATGGGGAACCACTTTTTCTCCTATTTTTCTACCAATTTGGAATCATTTTTCCTTTCCAACTTATTTTCTTTGGATTTCAAACACAGGAAAGGAAACACTTTCCTTTCCCAAGCTCATATTCTGGTAACTGTTGGAGTCCAGTCTGGATTTGGTAATAGCATATTTATGGAGTCCAAACCTGATTAAATATTTGATTTAATTTGATTTGGATGTCCATTATTAGTGCTGGGCTATTTTAGATATAATATGATTCTTATTTGAGGGTTTCCTATTTAAGAGATCCTATTATAATCTAAAATAGGATGTTGATGGACTATTTTAGATGTAGTAGAATTTTTATTTGAAGGCTTCCTATTTAAGAAATCCTATTATGACCTAAAATAGGTTTTTCTCATCCTATATATATGGGGTGAGGGTGGAGGCACAAAGCATAGCACAAAAAGTGGAGATTCGAGGTGCTCGTCCACAGGAAATCTAAGAGAAAGTTTCGCACTTTGCTCTTAGGACTTCGCCATCCAAGACAGAAGGAAGAATAGATCTAATCGAGGGATCGCCAACTTCGGTTAGGGAGATTACTACGGGTTGGTGAGCGATTTTAATTGTAATCTCTTTTTTTCTTCTTGAGTGTGGTGAGGGGGTTGAACCTATTAGGACAAAGGGTTCAACATTAGTTTTTGTCAATCTTGTAATTTTATCTGAGTTATAGAGATTGGGATTTGTCCAGGTGACGTAATCACCGCCATATACTTGTCTTTATCTGTGTTTGGTGTCCGTTAGACGGGGGTTGGTTATTTCAGGTGGGTTGGCCTAAGTTTTTGCTGCGACAACGTCTCAGACACGATATTGGAGCGCAAGAGGGCGTATCTGATTCACAGCATCTGGCATGAAAGCTTTGGAGGTTCTAACAATCATGTCTACGGAGCAGATGAACACTCGTATGATCACCCTCACAGGGGAAAACTGGACGATTTGGAAGCCAAGGATGGAGGATCTACTCTGGTGCAAGGACTTGCATAGTCCATTGGAGGGTGATAACGCAAAGCCAATGGACAAAGCTGCTGAAGACTGAAAATGACTGGATCGGAAGGCCGTTGGATTCATCCACCAATGGTTGGATGATTCGGTGTTTCACCACGTGTCCATGGATAGTTCAACAAAAGCATTATGGTAGAAGCTGCATTCGCTGTACGAAAGGAAGACGGCTGGCAACAAGGAGTTTCTTATTCGCCAACTCGTCAACTCGAAGTACACGGAGGGTGTCCCAGTGGCACAACACCTGTCACGCCCCAGAACCAGAATACTGGAGAGCGGGGGCAGACATAGCCAGCTACGTATAACGGAATGGAATCCACACCGCTATACGGTCACGGCTGTCTAGATATGTGAGGGTTTCACTACAATCTATCAGTCTCTTAAGGTCATAAAATAGCCTATTGTCTCAATCTCAACCAACTAGTAATAGTTACAAGATGTCAGACCACCAAATATACAATAGTAAGGCGTCCCATACATTATATATTCGGAATGATCATGAAGCTAGTCGTTACAAAATGTGAGGACTAGCAAGAGTTCAGTCATACATGATCAACCCCCGGGGCTTGTCAATCATGTTACAGCCCGTAGGCAGACAGTAAGTAAGTACAATCGAGCTAACACTTGCTCGTCGGCTAAACGCCTCAAAAGAATAATTTACAATATTACAGTGGGAGAACAAAAGAAACCCACTCGATGCCCTGGTTACGCCTGGTGACCACCATCGGGCTGGAAAACAGGGAGATCCTTTGGTGCTGCTCCGGTATCTGGCCATACAAAACCAGCTGGGTCAGACCCCAGAAAGAGCAAGTGCCACAAAGAAGGCTTCACTTAGCAACTAAAACCAGCAAATTATTAGCATTCAACATGTAAGAAAACAATAATAATAAACACAGATTGAGGTTTGTGCACTACCAATGCACTTGCCCTAATCAGAGAAAATAATTAAGTGAAGCATCATTGACATAAAAGAACTGGGGAATCGTGCTAAATAAAATATAGCTGGGCAATATATGAAGAGAAGACGAAGGTACTATTCCGGAAGCCAAATTACAATCCTTAAATCAAACAAGGACCGAGATTGTAACCCTTCGCCTGAACAGAACTTAGTCTCTGATCATTTATTGCTAAATGTGCCAATCATTAAGGTGAAAAGGAGAGAGTACAATGATAAAAGTAACCATGAAGAGTGCAATACGCTAGAGTGACAATAGAGTACAATCGTTATAGTAACAATCTGGAGTGACAATCATTATAGTGACAATCTGGAGTGACAATCATTCAATCATTCTGGTACAATCTTGTAATCAATCACTTCTAGACAATACTATACTGGACTAGACTCCATCCAATCAATCACGGCCAATCATTGCCTACGGCTTTCTACATTAACTAACTAGGATTATCACAATCCTAGTTACTAGCAAGATGCAATGAGATGCTCCAAGTAGTCACAGGCCCTGCAGCTATCCAGGTTATCCAGGCAATCATTATAGTGATAATTTAGAGAGTACAATACATTAGAGTGACAATAGAGTCCAATCATTTAAAGTGACAATCAAGAGTGCCCCACATGACAGTGGACTGGAAATGTGCCCTACTCGTCGGCAGGCTACAAGTCCAAACATTTGCGACCGGGATAACGGGATCGCCTGTAACTGGAGAACATCTCTTCATGTCTAGTGTGTTATACTAGTCATTAACCTTAGTCCATTTCAGTAGGTACTCCTGACCGTGGTACTCAAGAGTCCCCTCCTAGACATGATGCATGACAGGACTGGATTATTTGTACAAGCACAATCGCCCACGGTGTCCAGGTTACTTATACAGGTCAGGTCATGTCAGGTAGCCGTCACAATAGCTTATCAAGATATATCATGTCAGGTTATCATGCCAAGTGTACTTGTCAGGAGTGCACCACGACGGGCCACTATCAGTTCATGTCAGGTTTTCTTGTCAAGAGTACACCACTACGGGTCACTATCGTGTTATGCTAGTTCCTTGTCATACCATGTCATGTACAATAGTCATTCCAAACATATTAAGTAAAAATCAAGTTCATGACAAAAGGCGTAAGGATATAAAATGGGCGTAAAATATCTAATAAAATATTAATACACAGGGCTATAGGAGAGCCATGCGGTTAAGGCATATGCGGCCAAGAAGTGATCTCATGCGGCTGCGGAGGGAGTCAGGTTCAATCGGCTCAGGGTCCAAAGCTCATGCGGCTCACGGGGTAGAGGCACATGCGGCTAGCGGGGAACGGGTGCGCATGCGGCTGAAGGGGCAGGAACCTATGCGGCTGGGAGTGGGACTAGCTCCCATGCGGCAAGCGAAAAAGGGAGGTTTCATGCGGCCAGGATGAATTGGACTCATGCGGTCGAAAAAGGCAAGACACATGTGGTCAGCGGAAATAATACTCATACGGCTGGCGGGGATGGGTCCATACGGCCGGTTGACCAATTAGGTACATGCGGCTGGAAAGGAGCAACCCATACGGCTGCGGGGGAAAGGGTGCCATACGCGGCCACAGATAGACAGAGTCCATGCGGCTGCAGGGCAAGGGATACATGCGGCTAAGTGGGGAAAAGTCCATGCGGCCAAGAATGAGATCCAGCCTATGCGGCTGAGAGTCCCATGCGGCAAAGTCACTTGCCGCATGAATTGTCATGCGGCCAAGGGTGCTGATGCATATGCGGCTCGGGAGCAAGGCCTTATGCGGCCAGATCAGTTCAAGGGCTCATGCGGCTCGGAATCACTTGCTGCATGAAGTACTCATACGGTCAAGTCTAGCACTGTTCTTCTTCTCCAAGGTTCCGAGAAGAAGAATGCCAAGAATCCATGCTTTCAAGCTCCATGAAACCTTCATCCGGAGTCCAAATCCGAACTTTCATAGGTCAAAATGGGGTAGAATGAAATGCTCTACAACATGGAACCATCGAAACTTAAAAAAAACAATGCTAAATAGATCAAAACCCAAGAACTTCAAAGATAAAATAAACTTGAATCTACAAGAATCTAGCCATTGAAATAGAAAATGCCAAGTACTAAAGAGTATTAGAATGCTGCAAGTAAGAGAATGGAACAATAAAATTCGGATTCCTCCATGAAACAAGTTGCACTTGCCTAGCTCTCCCTCTCTCTCTCTTGGTAGGTGCAGGAGTTAATGGTGGAGAAGAAGAAGATATTAATGAAGAGAGAGAAGGAGAAAGGGTAATAAATACTATGGGTGGTGGTAGGTAGGGGGTTCACCCCTTGGTTCTTGATGAACCAAGGCAACCAAGCCTAGCCGAACCAAACCAACCCTAGGAATAAACCAAGCCTCACTAATCCAAAATAAACCAATGAACCATTAAAACCATTTAAACTATCAATGCCAATAAAACCAAGCCAGTGCAAAATAAACCAAGATAACTAATTATGACTAAATAAAATATGGGTCTAAAACATGTATACGTATACTAAATACGTATCATGAATTTGGGACATTACATCCTACCCACCTTAAAAGAATTCCGTCCTCGAAATTTAATCAAGAGGCTAGAGATGTAAGGGAAAGCTATTCTATCATAGGCAATCTACCACTACCATTCATTCATACAATCATTCATGCAAGCAAGGATTCGAAGCGTAAGGCATAAGGAAGATTTTACACCATACGAGTCAAACCAGCCGGGATGACCTGATCAGATATCATCCTCATGCTCCCACGTTTGACTCTCCCAAGGAGCGATGAACTCAAGCAAACACGAACTAAATTAATAGTCTTGCGCTTGAGGTCTATCTTTTTGGTCGAACATGGACACGGGCCTATCCTCATACGAAACGGTTGGTACCAATAACCAGTTTCGAATGACCTAGGATATGGCTCGGGTTCGGGATGTACCGTTGTAATTAGGATACATGAAATACGTCATGCACCCCGCATAATGATGATAGAAAAGCAAGATGAGAGGACACATATACCTCTCGGTCGATTCTGAACCTGAGCCTGGGCTAAGGCAAACTGCCGTGGGTTCTGTTGCTGGAAGGTCTGGGCCTGAGTCGGCAATGGCCTCGGGAACGGGAACTGCAGTTGCTGGTGAACTGGAGCTGGTGCTGGTGCTGGTGCTGGTCCCCTAACCGAGGGACTAGATACTATCGATGCTGAATCAACTCTGAAAGGGTAGGACCCCACCCTATGGTCCGGCGCTCCACACAATAAACACAATCCCAACGCCTTGTGACACTCCTCTACCATGTGTCCAGGCTTCCCACAATAAGAACAGCCTACTACGGAAGACTGCGCTTGCTTCTATTTCTGCTGAGAGTACGTCGGGGTTGAGTGCTGAACCGACGTCACTGAGGCCGCTGGCCTCGGAGCTCCAATAGTTAAAGCCCTGGCTGTCGGAGCTGGGGCTGAAGATTGATTCATTTGACTATGGGACCGCTTCCGACCTCCGGTCCTGTCCACTATTCTTTGGGAGGTATACTCGTGCCTCCTCGTTGCTCGCAATACCGCATCATAGGTCTGATGCTCGAACTGTTCTACTGCCAATATAATCTCCAAGTGAAGTCCCTGTTGGAACCTCTGCGCTCTGTCAAACTCGGTTACCACCAAGGTGGGAGCAAACCGACTGAGTCTGGAAAACTCGGCCGCATAACCGTCGACCGTCCTCCCCATCTGCTTAAGATTACTGAACCTGGTCTAAAAGTCATACCGAGTCACTGCATCGTAATACTTGGTCTAGAACTTTTTGCTGAATACTGCCCAGGGGACAGGTGTTGCCAATCCCACTGCTTGTGCGGCCCACCAACTGCGAGCTAGATCCAATAACTGTAGGCGCACCACAGCCACCTTTTCGTCTTCTGGAATCTTTGCGGCTTCGAGAATCACCTCTATGTCTTGTAACCAAGCATCGGTAGCAATGGCATCCTCGCTGCCATCGAAAAATGGAGGGTTCAGGTGCTTGAAACTGTTGACCGTACTGTTCCCTCGAGAACCACTTCTATTCAGAGCATCTTTTACTACATGGTGCAGGGCATCTCCCTGACGATCTTGGGACACAAGCAACTCACAGATGAGTCCTACCAATCCCCCATCCTCTGACCCTGCTGGCTGGACAGGCTGAACTGGCGGTACTGGTTCTCCAGAAGGCACGACTCCGGAGGCTGCTGCTGAGGACTGAGCTCCTTCTGGCTGATCAACAGGAACGATGTCACTGAAGCAATGACATCAGGGATATTAAGGAAGGACCAGGATAGATCAATGATATAAGCATGTTATCAAGTCAGGAATTCAAGGAGATATGAAGATACGAGTGGAGATCAAGGGAGAGTACAGATTGAGACATCTATCTGGTAAACCGTCACACATCTTGATTAACAAGACCTGCATGGGCCACCACTTAAACCATGTCACGCCCCAGAACCAGAATACTGGAGAGCGGGGGCAGACATAGCCAGCTACGTATAACAAAATGGAATCCACACCGCTATATGGTCACGGCTGTCTAGATATGTGAGGGTTTCACTACAATCCATGAGTCTCTTAAGGTCATAAAATAGCCTATTGTCTCAATCTCAACCAACTAGTAATAGTTACAAGATGTCAGACCACCAAATACACAATAGTAAGGCGTCCCATACATTATATATTCGGAATGATCATGAAGCTAGTCTTTACAAAATGTGAGGACTAGCAAGAGTTCAGTCATACATGATCAACCTCCGGGGCTTGTCAATCATGTTACAGCCCGTAGGCAGACAGTAAGTAAGTACAATCGAGCTAACACTTGCTCGTCGGCTAAACGCCTCAAAAGAATAATTTATAATATTACAGTGGGAGAACAAAAGAAACCCACTCGATGCCCTGGTTACGCCTGGTGACCACCATCGGGCTGGAAAGCAGGGAGATCCTTTGGTGCTGCTCCGGTATCTGGCCATACAAAACCAGCTGGGTCAAACCCCAGAAAGAGCAAGTGCCGCAAAGGAGGCTTCACTTAGCAACTAAAACCAGTAAATTATTAGCATTCAACATGTAAGAAAACAACAATAAGTAACACAGATTGAGGTTTGTGCACTACTAATGCACTTGCCCCAATCAGAGAAAATAATTAAGTGAAGCATCATTGACATAAAAGAACTGGGGAATCGTGCTAAATAAAATATAGCTGGGCAATATATGAAGAGAAGACAAAGGTACTATTCCGGAAGCCAGGTTACAATCCTTAAACCAAACAAGGACCGAGATTATAACCCTTTGCCTGAACAGAACTTAGTCTCTGGTCATTTATTGCTAAAGGTGCCAATCATTAAGGTGAAAAGGAGAGAGTACAATGATAAAAGTGACCATGAAGAGTGCAATACGCTAGAGTGACAATAAAGTACAATCGTTATAGTAACAATCTGGAGTGACAATCATTATAGTGACAATCTGGAGTGACAATCATTCAATCATTCTGGTACAATCTTGTAATCAATCACTTCTAGACAATACTATACTGGACTAGACTCCATCCAATCAATCACGGCCAATCATTGCCTACGGCTTTCTACATTAACTAACTAGGGTTATCACAATCCTAGTTACTAGCAAGATGCAATGAGATGCTCCAAGTAGTCACAGGCCCTGCAGCTATCCAGGTTATCCAGGCAATCATTATAGTGACAATTTAGAGAGTACAATACATTAGAGTGACAATAGAGTTCAATCATTTAAAGTGACAATCAAGAGTGCCCCACATGACAGTGGGCTGGAAATGTGCCCTACTCGTCGGCAGGCTACAAGTCCAAACATTTGCGGCCGGGATAACGGGATCGCCTGTAACTGGAGAACATCTTTTCATGTCTAGTGAGTTATACTAGTCATTAACCTTAGTCCATTTCAGTAGGTACTCCTGATCGTGGTACTCAGGAGTCCCCTTCTAGACATGATGCAAGACAGGACTGGATTATTTGTACAAGCACAATCGCCCACGGTGTCCAGGTTACTTATACAGGTCAGGTCATGTCAGGTAGCCGTCACAACAGCTTATCAAGATATATCATGTCAGGTTATCATGCCAAGTGTACTTGTCAGGAGTGCGCCACGACGGGCCACTATCAGTTCATGTCAGATTTTCTTGTCAAGAGTGCACCACTACGGGTCACTATCGTGTTATGCTAGTTCCTTGTCATACCATGTCATGTACAATAGTCATTCCAAACATATTAAGTAAAAATCAAGTTCATGACAAAAGGCGTAAGGATATAAAATGGGCGTAAAATATCTAATAAAATATCAATACACAGGGCTATAGGAGAGCCATGCGGTTAAGGCATATGCGGCCAAGAAGTGATCTCATGCGGCTGCGGAGGGAGTCGGGTTCAATCGGCTCAGGGTCCAAAGCTCATGCGGCTCACGGGGTAGGTGTCACCCCTATTTCCTGTATTTCGTATTTATACTCGTAATTTGATTTTGGCGCGTATTTTTTTTCTCGACTTGCGGAGTTTGGTTTCTCGTAAATGGGTTTGGACCACGGCTTGGTTTTATTTTATGGAATTGGGTTGGTTTGATTAGGTTTGGTTTAATATGAATTGGTACACTTTAACCTACACTCTATCCTCAACACAACACACCCACCCTCATTATATCTCCACCAATCTTTCTCTCTCCTCTTTATTCTCCATTAACTTCTCCATCTTCTTCCTTCTTCCACACAACTCCCCAACCCATAGGCAAGTGCACCTTGCCATCCAATAAGCATCACTTTTTATTTGTCCATTAACTAGATTAGGCCATGAAGAACAACTTTAGAACTTGACATTTTGTGATTTGGAGCTTTCATTCTTCTAGATCTAGGTTTTAACTATTTTCGAAAATCTTTGGTTTTGATCTATTAAACTTCGAATTTTGCATGTTTTGATGCTTCCATGTGGAAGAGAATTCGATTTTACTCAAGTTAGAACTTTGAAAATCTAGATTTGGTTTTGATTTGACAAAGTTATGAAGAATTAAAGTTCTTGGTGTTCTTGGACCTGCTCTCGGCCAGGAAGAACATCCCTCTGCCTTGCGCTCTTTAGAGCATGGCCGATTGTGCACCCCCGGCCTGTGCTCTTTAGCGCAGGGCCGATTGCGCATGACCTCAGCCAGTGCTTTGTGCTGTGCTGGATTGCGCTGGCGCAAGCCATACATGCGTAAACCAGCCATGCTCAAAGTAACCCCTGCGCAATCCACCCATGCGCAGTTCACTTCTGCGCAGTCTGTTCATGCGCAATCTGCCCCTGTGCCCTGTGCCCCTGCGCACTTGGCACCCTGCACAACTGACACCTGCGCAATCCAACTCCCTGACCCCTTGCGCAATCCATTGGCTTTTGGAGTTTTGGTTACTTCTTTAAGCTTGGCTCTTCTATAGTCCTATATATATTGGTATTTTATCAGATATTTTACGTCCATTTTATATCCTTACTTCTTTTGTCATGAACTTAATTTTACTTAATATGTTTGGAATGACTATTGTACATGGCATGGCATGACAAGGAACTAGCATAACACGATAGTGACCCGTAGTGGTGCACTCCTGACATGACCAACCTGACTTGATAGTGGCCCGTAGTGGCGCACTCCTGACAGTACCCTGACATGATTTATCTTGATAACTTGATAGTGGCCGTGGCGGCGCACTCCTGACTTGACTTGACTTGACTTGCCTTGACACCGTGGGTGCTCCTGCTTGCTTGTTTGTACAATCTACTTGTCTTGTCTTGCATCATGTCTAGGACGTGACTTTCTGGGTACCACGGCCAGGAACTCGTGCTAAATTGGATTAGGCTAATGATTAGATCAAACTAGAACATGGAGAATTTCCAGTCACAGGCAATCTCGTTATCTGGGTGCTTTAATGGACTTGTAGCTTGCCGACGAGTAGAGCACATTTCCAGCACACTGTCATGTGTTGCACCCTCTAAGTCACCTAAGGGTACATTTGTCTCCCGGGCAATGTACCCACCTATAACTCTCAACCCGTGGAAGGATAACTGGATGGTCTGCAGGGCTTGGGACTGGAATTCTCACTTGCATCTTGTTAGTAATTAGGTTTGTGATAACCCTAGTTAGTTAAAGTAGTAAGCCGTAGTACTTGCTTGGCCGATTGTGAATGAATGGTGTCCAGCTCTGTCTAAGTCTTGTCTAGCCCCTGTACCTGGAACTCTTGATCATGATTGTTTTACTTATCTCTAACGATAAATGGGTAGAGACAGTGAGCTATTCAGGCGAAGGGGACAATCCCGGTCCTTGTTTGGTTTAAGGATTGTAACCTGGCTCCCGGAATGGTTCCACGTCCCTAGTCGTTTATCGCCCTGTGTACTTTACTACTTGTACTTTCTTTTATTCTTATGATCTGATATGCTGGCTTTTGTTCTTATTTGTGGCCTCCTTTGTGGCACTTGCTCTTTCTGGGATTTGACCCAGCTGGTTTTGTGTGGCCAGATTTTGGAGCAGCTCCCGAGGATCTACCAAGCTTCCAGCCCAATGGTGACAACTAGACGGAACCCGGGCCAAGAGTGGGTTTTCCTTTTTGTTTCACCCACTTATATGTAAATTTATTCTTTTGAGGCGTTTAGCCGACGAGCACCTGTTAGCTCGATGCACATTTACTTACTGTCTGCCTACGGGCTGTAAACATGATTAACAAATCCTAGGGTTGATCATGTATGACTGAACTCTTGCTAGTCCTATCATTTTGTACGACTAGCTTCATGATCATCCAATATGTAATATTTGGGACGCCTTATATATATATATATGATGCTCTAATATCTTGTAACTCTGTTAATTGCTTGAGATTGAGACAATAGGCTTGACCTTAAGAGACTGCTGGCTTGTAGTAAACCCTCATATCTAGACAGCCATGACCGTATAGTTGAGATGTATTCTATTTCAATATACGTAGCTGGCTATGTCTGCCCCCGCTCTCCAGTATTATGGTTCTGGGGCATGACAGTAGGGGCACATGCGGCTAGCGGGGAACGGGTGCGCATGCGGCTGAAGGGGCAGGAACCTGTACGGCTGGGAGTGGGACTAGCTCCCATGCGGCAAGCGGAAAAGGGAGGTTTCATGCGGCCAGGATGAATTGGACTCATGCGGCCGAAAAAGGCAAGACACATGCGGTCAGCGGAAAGTGTAAGCCCACTTGCCAAATTTTTAAAATTTTAATTTTTCTAGAAGAAAACAAAATTTATTTTTCTATATAGATATTTTGAAGGAATTGTCAAAAACATTAATTATTTATTTTATATATACTTTTAAAATTATCATTATCAATTATCTTTAGAATTAGAATTTATTTTTAATATTTATTTGATTGCGAAAGGATAAGTTCATTAAATTCTAATATTCCTTTGGTGATCAATCTTTGATTAGGTTGATCAAGCTAAATTACAATTTGATTTATTCTAATCTATTGGTTGTTGTCTTCAAATCTATTGCTATGATTGATAATTACAAAAGTATACTCTTTCAATTATCTATAATATTAGATACTATTTCTCATTGTAAGGCAATTATTAGATTGGGTTGCCAATTATTTTTATAAAGAGTTAGATATTATATTCGGGAGAATTATTTTTGATTCCCAACTATATCAAAATCCTTTTGACAAAAAGAATACCTAAGTTTAAAATCACCCATATCTGTTCGATTAATCCATCCTAATCCCTTTTACAACCGATATCTATAAGGAAGAGATGTGAGCCAATCCTCCCTATCAAAATTTCCCCTACGCTTAAGAACAGAGCAATCTAAATTTCTCGCGGCCAATCCGGCCGAGAGCCATGCCCGACCTCCCTGCTACCACTACCACTACCAGCATAATCTTCTTTTCCAATCAACGCAAGCACCACAGCAAACCGTTCACTACGCCACAACCCGACTTCCCGTCGGCAAGCCACGCCACCACGACCTAGCCGAAGCCAACCTTGCTCCTCCTACCAACCACCTCTCCTTCCAGCATCACCATCAGACTCCACCGGCACCGCGATCGCTGTCACGCACGCTCAGCCGCAGACACGCCCAGCACAGTGCTCTTATGGTGGGCCGCTGTCAGCTGCAGATCGCCTAGCTTCCGAGCCGCTGCGCGTCGAGGGACCTTTCCACCAGCTGAGTGTTAGAACAGTTGCGCTTATCGCTGTGCCAGGGATTTTCACCGCCCACGCCTCACACCGTCGAACTCCCGGCCGTTCACAAGACGCGCCGACGCCAGTACCCCCGCCTCCATGGCAGCGCCGGTGGGCTTCTCCCGCCACGTCTCGTCGAGACCGTCGATCGATGTGAGTTTCTTTTCCTCACTCGCTCGACCCCCCTCCCCTTTCTTTTGATCTGCTTCCTTTTTTCATTACATTGGAGAAGAATGGAATGACTCTATCTCTTCCCTTTTGTTATGTTTGGACTTATAACTTAACATCATTAAAGATGGCAAAAACCGAGGAAAGAGAGACATCTAGCTGTCTTGATTGCTCCCCATAACATAGATATTGTATATTAGCATTAATAACCAGAGTAGTTAGTACTTATTACTATTACATTCCATATGCAGTAGGTAGCAATACCAAATAATCGAAGGGATTATTGGTAATAATTCATGCTTCTCTTGTTATTAATGACTAATAATATTTTATCATTGTTACTATCATATTATTTATCTTAAATAAGTATATTTTGTAACTAAAATGTATATTGGGTTTTTGGGTTTAACAAATTATATTGGGCTTCAAGCCTAACAACATGGTTGAGAATTTTTGAGCCATTTGGGTTACTGGGCTGAGTAGGCATATACTTAGACTTATGTAATATCTATTTTGTAAGACTATTTATTGAGATTTAAATAGGTCTAGTTATTTTTTGGGCCAATAGATATTATTAATCAAAATTTTATTTAAATTATTGGAATAATTAAGTACGGGCTTTAGTGTGGATAGTAGATTAGTAGTATTGGTCTTTATGATAATATATATATAATTCCATTTGGGATTTATTTACAATACTATGTATAGGTTGTTGTTTGTTATGCGGGCTTTAAATATAAATCATATTTTGGGCTTGGGCTTCTTACATTTTAAATAATTTAATTGTGGTTTTTAATCATAATTTTAAAACATTGGATTTTAATTGATTAATACCTTATAATACTATTATTAAGAATCTTCTACTCAATAAATATTTTCTTAAAGGTGGTTAATACCTATTATGTTTCAAAGATAATTTATAAGTATTTTCTCTAAATAGATAACTATAATTTTCTAACTATGAAGAACTTTTTCTAAATCAATTTCCTATTCGGTTAAGTCATTTATAATCGCAACTAATCGTATCCATATTTTTCTTGTGACTCGAACCTGTTCATATCGCGCCTAGCTAGCCGGACTATTCTGGGCCCAACGAGATGGTTTGTTTCACCAGCTAAGGACCTCAGGCGAGTACAGTTTATTGTCTGCATTTCGATATTGATCTTTACTATATTTCATTGATTAGTCATTGGTTATGTGATTTTTTATACTCTATTATAAATTGTTGAGTCGGGAATGAGAAGTACCAAGGATGTGTGATCCGACCGTAGACCGTGTTTATTTTCATGTAGTAGACCTCGTAGATCGTGTTTATTTTCATGCAGTAGACCTCGTAGACACTGTTTATTTTCATGCAGTAGACCTCGTAGACATTGTTTATTTTCTGTAGTAGACCTCGTAAACATTGTTTATTTTCTGCAAGTAGACCTCGTAGACATTGTTTAATTTCTGCAAGTAGACCTCGTAGACCGTGCGGTGTAGTGCCCCAGACCGATCACATATCAACGGTAGTTCTAACAGTTGGGAAAAGTATTTTGTGTCTATTTATTGCTATTGGTTTTTCGTATTTACTATTTATTTTCAAAACTCATGATTGATGTCTAACCTCTGTTGTATAGTCATTTTCTTTATTTGAAATTGCATTCAGTGAATTGTGCTCGTTCCATTCCTGACTGGAAACCAACATTTTCAGGTTAGCTATGGATTCACTTAGCTTGGGGAGTGACGGGAATACTTGCAGACAAAAGCCTAGAAACTAGCTAGATAGCGGAGTTGTAGTCATTCCAATATTTGTACAAGTTTGTATTTTTTCTGCAAAGGTAAAACTTGTGAATATTATAAATTGAATTAATCTTTGTGAATGAGCATTATTTGTGATTTTGGACCATCATGGCCGTGACAGCATTCTACCGTCGACTCTGCGGCGTAGGCTGGCTTGGACACGTCTCGTATCCGTTTAAAAAAAAACGGGTGCGGGTCGTGACAGAAAGGATACTCATGCGGCTGGCGGGGATAGGTCCATGCGGCCGGTTGACCAATCAGGTACATGCGGCAGGAAGGAGCAACCCATGCGGCTGCGGGGGAAAGGGTGCCATACGCGGCCACAGATAGACAGAGTCCATACGGCTGCAGGGCAAGGGGTGCATACGGCTAAGTGGAAAAAAGTCCATGCGGCCAAGAATGAGATCCAGGCTATGCGGCTGAGAGTCCCATGCAGCAAAGTCACTTGTCGCATGAATTGTCATGCGGCCAAGGGTGCTGATGCATATGCGGCTCGGGAGCAAGGCCTTATGCGGCCAGATCAGTTCAAGGGCTCATGCGGCTCGGAATCACTTGCCGCATGAAGTACTCATGCGGTCAAGTCTAGCACTGTTCTTTTTCTCCAAGCTTCCGAGAAGAAGAACGCCAAGAATCCATGCTTCCAAGCTCCATGAAACCTTCATCCGGAGTCCAAATCCGAACTTCCATAGGTCAAAATGGGGTAAAACGAAATGCTCTACAACATGGAACCATCGAAACTTAAAAATAACAATGCTAAATAGATCAAAATCCAAGAACTTCAAAGATAAAATAAACTTGAATCTACAAGAATCTAGCCATGGAAATAGAAAATGCCAAGTACTAAAAAGTATTAGAATGCTGCAAGTAAGAGAATGGAACAATAAAATTCGGGTTCCTCCATGAAGCAAGATGCACTTGCCTAGCTCTCTCTCTCTCTCTCTTGGTAGGTGCAGGAGTTAATGGTGGAGAAGAAGAAGATAATAATGAAGAGAGAGAAGGAGAAAGGGTAATAAATACTATGGGTGGTGGTAGGTAGGGGGTTCATCCCTTGGTTCTTGATGAACCAAGGCAACCAAGCCTAGTCGAACCAAACCAACCCCAGGAATAAACCAAGCCTCACTAATCCAAAATAAACCAATGAACCATTAAAACCATTTAAACTATCAATGCCAATAAAACCAAGCCAGTGCAAAATAAACCAAGATAACTAATCATGACTAAATAAAATATGGGTCCAAAATACGTATACGTATACTAAATACGTATCACGAATTTGGGACATTACAACACCTGAACCAGGTTCAGGGTATCATCAATCAGCTGTCTGCGATGAAGACGGTGATTGATGATCAGCTTCAGGCCCTACTGCTCTTGAGATCTCTGCCGGAAAGCTGGGAGATGTTTGTGGTATCGGTGAGCAACTCCACGCCGGATGGAGTTGTCACGATAGAGGCAGTCAAAAGTAGCTTGTTGAATGAGGAGGTCCGACGCAAGCAAGTGGAATCATCGCATGAGTCCACTCGAGTGACTTTCTACGAGAAGGGAAGACCCAATTCACAAACGAGAACATGGAAGAGTTCTCGGAATCTTACGATTATGGACCGCAAGGAGGGTTGCTATCACTGTGACAAAAGGGGTCATATCAAGAGTAACTGTATGAAGTTCAAAGCAGAGAAGGCAAAAGGCAAGGACGATCAGAAGGATCTCACAGCAATAGGAGATATCATCATCGCAGCAACCGACGGAAAGGAACCTTGTGGCATGTGTTATGACGGCGGCTGGGTCATGGACGCAGAGGTATCGTAATACGTCACTCCATATAGGAGGATCTTCACGTCATATCGCAGCGGCAGGTTTGGAAGTGTGAAGATGGGCAACAAGGGAACAGCTGTAATTGTAGGCATCGGTAATGTGCACTTGACAACGGAGCTCGGTGAGAAGCTCGTTCTCAAGGGTGTGCGATATGCACCGAGTTTATGCTACAACTTGGTTTCGGTAGGAAGGCCGGCAGATGATGGCTGTCGTAGTCTATTTGGGGACAAAGATTGGATGCTTACGAAGGGTTTCCAACAGCTGGCTCGGGAAGATTTGTGTTATAGCATGTACAGGCTCAAGCCGCTGAGCTGTACAGGTAGGACACAGACACCAGATGAAGACTCGAGGGGTGCTCGACAGGAAGTGGTTCATCGAAAACTTGCTGAGGAGGGGCTTCTAGGTACTTTGAGGGATACGGAGGATTCAATTCGTCGAGACAAAGCGACGGATGGTGGTGATTCAAAGATTGAGGGTCAGTCTGTTGGTCCCATGACATCTGGTCGGTCTCCAGATGGGGGTTGCTCTACGGATCCGGTTTTGATGACGGGTGGTTTGCCAAAGCTTCACGGAGCGACATCGGTTTCTGCAGTTCGAAGTGAGGAAGGAGATCAAGGTTTGCAGCAAACTCAATCTGAGGCAGGAGCTTCATTATTCACACAGTTCAGGGAAAGCTGTGGGTCATCGACGGTATACACAGTGTGTGATGTTCTGCTCGAGGTCGCATGTGTATAGAGGAGCTTCAAGTTCAGACACGAAGGTGGACAGGTTCAGGAGTTCGAATCTCAGGAGGACCGCACCGTCTGCTTGGTTAGGCCAACAAGGATGAAAAAGCTCATCGGAACGTTAACACTTTTCGGTGGAAGACAGAAGTCGGGGACAGGCAGCCGAGACTTGCGGTGAGGCTGATCGTTAGGAACTTCGGTCTTGATCGTGTTATTGATATCGACAGGATCCCAGTAGTGCAAGATGTGCTACGCATTGCAGCTAGCGTCGACGTGACGGTCGAGGAGCTGTAGATAAAGAAAGATTCAAAGCAGCTCGGGGGATCAAAGATCAGTGGCATGAGGGAGCAGGAACTTTATCGTATGACGATAGGCATGGAGTCCAGTTGAGGAGCCATGGGGTCAACACCCTCTCATCGGACTGGAGGGGGAGATTGTTGGAGTCCAGTCTGGATTTGGTAACAGCATATTTATGGAGTCCAAATCTGATTAAATATTTGATTTGGATGTCCATAATTAGTGCTAGGCTATTTTAGATATAATATGATTCTTATTTGAGGATTTCCTATTTAAAAGATCCTATTGTAATCTAAAATAGGATGTTGATGGACTATTTTAGGCGTAGTAGAATTCTTATTTAAGGGCCTCCTATTTAAGAAATTCTATTATGACCTAAAATAGGTTTTTCTCATCCTATATATATGGGGTGAGGGTGGAGGCACAAAGCATAGCACAAAAAGTAAAGATTTAATGTGCTCGTCCACAAAAAATCTAGGAGAAAGTTTTGCACTTTGCTCTTAGGACTTCACCATCCAAGATAGAAGGAAGAATAGATCTAATTGAGGGGCCGTCAACTTCGGTTAGGGAGATTGCTACGGGTTGGTAAGCGATTTCAATTGTAATCTCTGTCTTTTCTTCTCGAGTGTGGTGAGGGGATTGAACCTATTAGGGCAAAGGGTTTAACATTAGTTTTTGTCAATCTTGTAATTTTATCTGAGTTATGGAGATTGGGATTTGTCCAGGTGACATAGTCACCGCCATATACTTGTCTTTATCTGTGTGCTTGGTGTCCGTTAGACGGGGGTTGGTTATTTCAGGTGGATTGGCCTAAGTTTTCGCTGCGGCAATGTCTCAGACACGGTATTGGAGCGCAAGAGGGCGTATCTGATTCCCAACAGTAACCAAATGAGGCCTTAGTATTAAAAGTTGTTTGGTAAATTTAGGCGAGTCTATTTTTTCACCTGTCAAAACTAGTATGAGTATTTACCATTTTATTCAAATATTGTCACATGCCAAACTAATTAGTATATATAAATGTTCATCATTATACTCAAGTATTATCACATATCAAATTAGAGATCAAAATCAGTGTTGATGTTCACCAATCACTCCCATAGTGATTTTAGGATGGATGAAAATAATATCCGAAAATCTTTGAATGAAATGGTGAATATCTATACTAATTTTGGAGAGAAAACAAAAATAGGCTCAATTTAGGCTGGTTTGAAATTGCTTTATCTTGGCTACAAGAGTTATTTGGTAATAATAATTAGGGAAATAATTGAACATGTTAGTTACCTAGGAACAGCTTTTGACAGCATATACTGGATTGCTTTCTCTGATTTTATTTTTTTGAAAAATAACAATCATTTTAAATCATGTCCTAGTTTAATTTTGGGATAATTTTATAAAGCAAGTGGGAGGTTGTTTTTTTTAAACCATGACAACAATCCCAAGCCATGCCAAGCAAGGGTTTGAGATTGATTATGAATTATTTTGCAGCAGTCACAAAAATTAATTGGTAGCAACAACCAAAATGAATTAGAAAAACCAATTTAATTTTGAAATAATTTTTTTAAAGCCAAAGAGAAACCACTTTTAAAAGTTATTTTACAATCACTTCGAAATAACAACAATCCAAAACCAGCGTTCATGATAATGTGGTAAAAGATTGAGTAGTTCTATTATTGTTGGACATCTGTAAAGATTTCCTTGATATCTCATAAGTATTTAACATAGAATAAAGATGCATCATTTAATTAGTGACAGGAATACGCTTATTCAGAATCTTCTATTTGTTGGAGGGTATAAAACCCCAATATTTTCTAATTATTTTAATGCTTTAAAAATTATTTTTCTATATTTTTGGGTTTATTTGGTATAAGTACGTAATTTTAGATGTGTATAATGTATGTATGTTGTGTGCATGATAATTTAGATACTCCTAAATATAGCTTACCTTGTTACAAAATATTTTGGTTACTCTATTAGAAATTTTAGAAAATTTTCTTATAAACATATACATATATATATATATATATATATATATATATATATATATATATATATATATATATATATATATATATATTTTATATATATATATATATATATAGTTGTTTTGAGAAAAAAAAATACATGTGGGGTGGGCCGACCCCTACCACAAGCAGCAGCAGCTGCGGAAAGAAGGGGGGCCCGACCCCCTTAATGAAATAGGTTAGCAGCAAGCAAGCTGCTATGGTCCAGAAACCCGACCCCCACGTGTGACTAAAAGCAGCTACAGCTGCTACTTCGAAACCGAGCAAAACCCGAGCAAACCCATAGGGATTTAGTTCCAAACCCATTAGTATTGGTTTTGTAAACAAATTGGTATATATATAACTTTTTCTACAAGCCTCAAAACCCTAATCTTCCAAAACGAAAGTTGAGGCTGATTATACCCTCTTCGTCCATGACTTTGTTTCACCAGCAACGGAGCTTTGTGTGCGACAAACGGAGCATCAGAAGTCAGCCCCGCGTCACCCACGGAGCAGTTTTCCCACTCAAGGTACCCTACTTCTCTACGATGTAACTTTTTACTCGTAGCACCGATTTTCGATTCGTAAGATTTTCTGGAAAGTAGACTTAACCCTCTTCAATATCCACCAGATGGATTTCAAAACAACCCATCGACTTGCTCGAAAAATCGAGACGAAGTTGAACAAAAATCTGTTTTCTGTGATATTAAAAACTGTTTTGAAACGCCAACTTGTCAGCCACTTTTCTCGCTGTCCATTAAACTTTCGTAAAAACTAATTGAACACATGTGAAGACAACATAACCGAGATCACAATGCATCTTTTGGATCGTTGTTTCGATTACTGTGTAAGAAATAAACTGATGTTGAAGTTAGAGAAAAACCTGTGTTAATTTATATAAAATTTAGAATTTTCTCCGATACGACATACGCCCCAACAAACCGGGTGACGTGGTCGTGCGCTATATGCATCGAAAGGCGCGTATAGATGTTGCGGACATGTGGGAACTGATAGGACTCGATTTCGTTGCGTGTGCGCGACGAAATCAACGCATATCCGTCGAGATACCCCCGTACCGATGTTTTACAAACTTGCCCATAACTTCGTGTACAGTCGTCGGATCGAGACGAAACTTGTGCCAACAGGTCCGGATCGAAATTCTGGTCCTGCATGCCAAGTTTGGTTCGGTTCTGAGATGGTCGAATCGGAACCCAATTTTGGCGGGCCCACGACCCACTCAAACGAGCGATTTTGTACACGGCTCCTCGGAATCCAAAACTGGACATACCATTGAGTTTCTCATCTCAAACTAAAATCGTAGACATGTAGTTTGACGACTTTAGAGACCATAGACTTTGGCACGCATTTCGGTGCAAAGCGGGTCCAACGGCGGACATCGTTTTGACCCGAAATTACGATTTTTGCCCCTGTTCCAAAATTTAACTTTTGGACAGACGTTTCCTAGGTATATCTTCTTCACCGAGATCATTTTTTATGTTTGTTTCAGCGTTTGGAGTCATATGTGATTTGTGAGTTTTGGTGCTGACACTTGCTACTCTTGGACTTGCCACTTTGCACCACCAGGCAAGATACCTTGCCACCTTACTCTATGATTATTATACTTCTTATTTTTAGTTGTTATTTTCTGCATTTTTCTTGATATTTAAACTGTGCGTCCAAGTCACACTTGGGTGCAAGCGACTCTATCGGTCGTTTTTCTCGCTTTATTTATTTTCTTGCATTGACTTAAGTCTAGTGACCACCCATTGATATTGAGATATTGGTATATCTCATACGGCTTTGACACTTGCTTTACCATGTGTTGTGAGTCACATGTAGGACACGTATCCGCGTAGTCGGCTGGCCACCGATAAGTATGGAGCGTACGACGGATAGGAGTAACTGCCAATAGAATTGTATGCTAGAAGACTTGGCAGTTACTAGAGGTTCATGAGTCATGGATGTGACCCTACTAGGCATTGGATGGGGAGAACAGCGTCCTTAACGTATGGGTCCTTATGCACTTTCCTATTACTGATACTGCTGGCCTCTGACATTCGAGAAATATTATACTTTGAGGTCCCTGGTATCCTGATGGGGCCATACCTGAGTTACTGCTACTGAGCCAGATACCCATGCGTTGAAGGTCTGTTCTTAACTGCATTGTCACTGTAGAACTGGTAGGCACCTTATTGCATGCATTTTTTCCTATTATATTATCACAGTTATATGGCATGGTGTTTTCTTGTATCTTGCTATGTCCCCTGAGGACCTGGTTATCTTTCCAGGATTAGATGACTTTCCGCAGGAGTACGGAGCGGCACTGGATCCATCTTACCTCGATGACGAGGTAGTCACTACTGATTTCTAGTTTATTTCATATTTGATACATTAGTGGACATTATTTTACATCTCATTTCTTTCTATTTTGCGGAGGTTGGACTCCGATCTTGTGAGACTATTTTTCATAGCTGTTTGGAGTGAGTATGTTCACCCGGCTATCTTTGATACTCTTATTTATTTATTTGGACTTCTTTATCTTCTGTGTTGAGCTGTGATGAGATTAGATATGTTATTCTGGCCTGTGATTATTTTATTTACAGCTTATATGCATATATGAGGATTCCATATATTGGAGTATTCTTCGTATATATGCAGCTGGCATGTTCACGTACTTGGTCCTATATATTTTGGGATTGGGGTGTTACATATTTTTGTGGTGGCCCATGTAGGTCAGATTTAATATTGTTGGGTTACATGACTGTGCCCAACAAGCCTGCATATAGAAAATAGGAATATCTCATCCAGAACTACTACTATCCCTTGGCTTCCAATCTTTTCGAAACTTCCTTGATTATTCGAATTACTTCATATCTAATCTTTCCTAATATCAACTTATCTTCCTCGTGCCAACAGTATGAATCTACGAAGCGGACGCACTTCTATCTTGGCCCTCACATCTGGTGAGGAGACTACTTCGGAGGGATAGAATCCTCCCATGACTCCAGCGACACCCTACCAGCCAGGACTTTCGCAGCCTACTACGACACCGACGACGGAGTACCCGGATATCGCAGCACCCCCAGGCAGCCAGGCTGGACAGACTACTACTATGCCACTGGAAGAGAATGTACCACTGCCTCCTCCACCACTATTCCTTCAGCAGTTTTCCCCACAGTCGGGACCTCAGATGCCTCCACCACCGACTGATGGGAGCCCTACTACTCAGTTCATGTATACCATGATGCAGACTCAGTGGCAACAGACTGAGCTGATGAGACAGACGATGATGGCAGCTATGGCTAGACCTCCACCACCACCTCCAGCACCCGTACCAGCACCGACTCTGCATCCCTATGAAGGCTCTATCAAGAATTTCACAGACATGAACCCCAAGGCCTTTAGAGGGACGGAGAAGCCATTAGAGGTGTCAAAGTGGCTTATTAGTATCGAGAAGCTACTGAAGGCATCCCAGTTGCCAGCTCGAGATTGGATGACAGCAGTGGACTTACTGTTAGAAGACAATGCTCACCACTGGTGGAAGGCGGAAGAGAGACGATTAGGCACTGGGATCACTTGGAAGCAGTTCTATGACGGATTTTATGAGAGATACTTCCCTATCATGTTTGAGATGGTCTCTACGACCAGTTCCTCCATCTGAAGCAAGAAAATATGACAGTTGATGAGTATGATGCGGAGTTTAATCACCTGAGTCGATTTGGTGCGGGATTGATTCCGACAGAGTTAGAGAAGGCGAGAAGATTTCACTAGGGGCTTGCACCAGAGCTCAAGTCTTATACGACTACTCAGTCTCGAGTCTCCCATTCAGCTGTCTTGGAAGAAGCTCGTGCTCAAAAGATTCTTCGCAAGGAACAACAGCAGACATCGAGACGCCATACCCCAGCAGCTACACCAGCCCGAGCTACACAGGGAGGACCTATTAGGAGGGCCACAGGACAGTTCCAGCAGAGGCACACACCTTATCAGAAGCCCACCTATAACTTTTATAGGAAGCAGGGACACGTCTTGAAGGACTGTCAAATTCGACTTGGATCTTGCTTGAGATACGGGTCAGGACAGCACAAGGTAAAAGATTATCCGGAACAGCAGTCCTTAGCCCCAGCACTTCCAGCACCTCAGCCAACGACAGGAGCACCTCGTCCGCCATTACCACCTCAGTCAGTACAGTTCGAGAGGGCCAGAACTCAGGGCCCCGGACAAAATCATGGGAAGGTATTCTCAATGGCTGTTGAGGATATAGAGACAGAGGCAGAGGCTATAGCAGGTATGGTTTTAGTTGCATCTTTTCCTGCTATTACATTATTTGATACTGGAGCCACACATTCATTTATAGCCACTAGTTTTGCCACTAGACATAGCATTCCCATCACACCCTTAGCTAAGAATGTTAAAATACTCACTGGAGGAGGAGTTGTACCTGTTAGTGGTGTTTGTAGACTTTGTCCTGTAGTAATAAATGGCAGAGAGATGATGGCACGACTTCTTGTATTCCCTATGCCGACATTTGATGTGGTTCTTGGAATGGACTGGTTAAGCCAGTATTTCGCTCTCATAGACTGCCATAGGAGCAGTATTATCTTTAGACCACCGAATGCGGCAGAGTTTGAGTTCACCAAAGAAGACAGAGAGAGTTGTGATGCACCCACATCGGGGACTCATATGATGATGCATGAGACCCCTCAGCACCCTATTATCACCGAGTTCGAGGATGTATTCCTCGAGGAGTTGCCAGGACTACCACCTGACCGAGACATTGAGTTTTCTATTGAGCTTATTTCCGTAGCCGAGCCTATTTCATCTCGAGTATATCGTTTGTCACCCAAGGAGCTGGTAGAGATGAAGACGCAGATTGATGACTTATTATAGAAGGGATTTATTCGTGCCAGTGCATCACCATGGGGAGCACCCGTTCTTTTTGTGCCTAAGAAAGATGGGACAGTACGCATATGCATCGACTACAGAGTATTGAATGCAGTAGTGGTGAAGAACAAGTATCCCTTGCCGCGTATAGACGATCTATTCGATCAACTGAGTGGAGCAAAAGTATTCTCCAATATTGACTTACGATCGGGCTATCACCAATTAAAGGTTCGGAAGGAAGATATTGCCAAGACGGCCTTTCGATCGAGGTATGGACACTACGAGTTCTTGGTCATGCCGTTCGGTTTGACCAACGCTCCCGCAATTTTTATGAATTTAATGAACAAGATCTTTCACCAGTACTTGGAGAAATTTGTAGTAGTCTTTATAGACGATATCTTGATTTACTCCTAGAGTCAAGAGGAGCACGAGCAGCATCTACGGATAGTTTTGGGAACATTGAGGAACGAGAGACTCTTTGTGAAGCTTAGCAAGCGTGATTTCTTTCTCAAGGAGGTATCATTCCTTGGTCATATTGTTACGGACGATGGTATATCGGTGAACCCAGAGAAGATCACAGCAGTCAAATCATGGCCCGCTCCCACATCAGCTTCTGAAGTGAGAAGTTTCCTCGGACTTGCAGGTTACTACCGACGGTTCGTAGAAGATTTCTCTCGAATAGCGGAGCCTATGAATCGACTGACTTGCAAGGATCAGGAGTTTATATGGACAGACGAGTGCCAAGCCACTTTTGACGAGTTGAAAAAGCGATTGACCACAGCACCGATCTTGACACTACCATCGGGCCCAGGAGGATTTGTGATCTACAGCGACGCATCCGGGAAGGGATTAGAATATGTATTGATGCAGCACGGTCGTGTAGTAGCTTATGCATCACGACAGTTGAGAGTGCATGAGAAGAATTATCCGACCCACGATCTAGAGCTCACAGTGGTTATCTTTGCTCTGAAGCTATGGAGACACTACTTGTACGGCAAAAAGGTTGATATCTATACTGATCATAAGAGCCTCAAGTACGTGTTCACACAAAAGGAGTTGAATATGCGACAGCGACGTTGGTTGGAGTTGATAAAGGATTATGAGATTGAGCTACATTATCATCCGGGCAAGGTTAATGTCGTGGCAGACGCATTAAGCCGTAAGCCCATGGCACACTTTTTGACTACGCAGAGGGAGTTGATTAGAGACTTGGAGCAGCTTGGTATTGAGGTACTTTTACCGGAAGCAGATGGCGTATTAGCCAACCTCCAAGTGCAATCATCATTAGTAGAGTGCATCAAGGCAGCATTGTCCAATGACGCTAGATTTCGACGGCTGAAAGAGAAGACTGAAGTAGGAGAGCAGACAGGTTTGAGGATCCACTCAGATGGGACACTGCGATGTGGCGATCGCATTTATGTATCCAATGGAGATCTACGGCAGGAGCTGATGGCCGAGGCTCACAGTTCGACTTACTCTATTCATCCCGGAGGGACCAAGATGTATCGTGACTTATGACAGTATTATTGGTGGCATGGAATGAAGCGAGAGATAGCCCGTTTTGTTGCCAAGTGCTTGGTATGTCAACAAGTGAAGGCAGAGCACCAGAGGACGGCCGGATTATTGCAGCCGCTATCTATTCCCGAGTGGAAGTGGGAGCATATTACTATGGATTTCGTCACAGGTTTTCCTTGCAGTCCTAGGGGACGTGACGCAGTATGGGTGATTGTTGATAGACTTACGAAGTCAGCCCATTTCTTACTTTTAGAGTGGGCCAGTCGACAGAGGTATTGGCGGAGATGTATATGGAGCAGATTGTGAGATTGCATGGCGTGCCTGTTAGTATTGTGCCGGACCGTGACTCGAGATTCACCTCACACTTTTGGAGGAGCATGCAAGAGAGTTTAGGCACTCGATTGAAGTTTAGCACATCATACCATCCGCAGACAGACGGCCAGTCAGAGCGTACCATACAGACGCTAGAGGATATGTTGAGAGCGTGTATGCTTGATTTTGGCGGTTCGTGAGAGGACCATCTCCATCTTGTGGAGTTTTTCTACAACAATAGCTATCAAGTGAGCATTCAGATGGCTCCGTTTGAAGCATTGTATGGTAGGAAGTGTCGGTCTCCTGTTTGTTTGAGCGACATAGGAGAGCGACAACTATTGGGTCCCGAGTTGGACTTGAGCACAGTGGAGACAGTGAAGAAGATTCAGGGCCACCTGCGAGCAGCGCAGGATCGTCAGAAGTAGTGGGCAGATAATCGTCGTCGACCCTTGGAGTTCCATGAGGGTGACCATGTGTTCTTGAAGATATCCCCCACTAGAGGCACAATTCGATTCGGAGGACGTGGAAAGTTGAGTCCAAGATACATCGGCCCTTTCGATGTCTTGGAACATGTTGGAGAGGTTGCCTACAGATTGGCATTGCCACCGTCACTAGAGGGAGTACATGACGTATTCCATGTATCTCAGCTGAGGAGGTACGTGGCGGACATCAATCATGTGCTTGATCACTCCGAGATCACAGTTGGACCGAGTTTGTCGTACGAGGAGCAACCAGTAAGTATCCTCGATCATCGAGTGAAGGTGTTGCGGAACCAGTCTATTCCATTGGTTCGCGTGGCATGGAAGCATCACTCGCCAGGGGAGTCTACTTGGGAGCGCTAGGACGACATCCGTAATCACTACCCGCAGTTGTTCGAAGACGAAGGTATGTCTTGCATGGAAGTTTTTTTTATTATTATCAATTTTCTTGCATTGCATTTGATCCCCCGACCTTAGTTTAATTTCGAGGACGAAATTTTCTTCAAGTTGGGTAGGATGTTAAAACCCCAATATTTTCTAATTATTTTAATGCTTTAAAAATTATTTTGCTATATTTTTGGGTTTATTTGGTATAAGTACATAATTTAAGATGTGTATAATGTATGTATGTTGTGTGCGTGATAATTTAGATACTCCTAAATATAGCTTACCTTGTTACAAAATATTTTGGTTACTCTATTAAAAATTTTAGAAAATTTTCTTATGAATATATACATATATATATATATATATATATATATATATATAGTTATTTTGAGAAAAAAAAAAGAAAAACATGTGGGGTGGGCCGATCCCCACCACAAGAGCAGCTGCGAAAAGAAGGGGGGCCCGACCCCCCTTAATGAAATAGGTTAGCAGCAAGCAAGCTGCTACGGTCCAGAAACCCGACCCCCACGTGTGACTAAAAGCAGCTACAGCTGCTACTTCGAAACCGAGCAAAACCCGAGCAAACCCGTAGGGATTTAGTTCCAAACCCATTAGTATTAGGTTTTGTAAACAAATTGGTATATATATAACTTTTTCTACAAGCCTCAAAACCCTAATCTTCCAGAACGAAAGTTGAGGCTGATTATACCCTCTTCATCCACGACTTCGTTTCACCAGCAACGGAGCTTTCTGCGCGACGAACGGAGCATCAGAAGTCAGCCCCGCGTCACCCACGGAGCAGTTTTCCTATTCAAGGTACCCTACTTCTCTACGATGTAACTTTTTACTCGTAGTACCGATTTTCGATTCGTAAGATTTTCTGGAAAGTAGACTTGACCCTCTTCAATATCCACCAGATGGATTTCGAAACAACCCACCGACTTGCTCGAAAAATCAAGACGAAGTTGAGCAAAAATCTGTTTTCTGTGATATTAAAAACTGTTTTGAAACGCCAACTTGTCAGCCACTTTTCTCGCTGTCCATTAAACTTTCGTAGAAACTAATTGAACACATGTGAAGACAACATAACCGAGATCACAATGCATCTTTTGGATCATTGTTTCGATTAATGTGTAAGAAATAAACTGATGTTGAAGTTAGAGAAAAACCTGTGTTAATTTATTTAAAATTTAGAATTTTCTCCGATACGACATACGCCTCGACAAACCGGTTGACGTGGTCATGCACTATACGCATCGAAAGGCGCGTATGGACGTTGCGGATGTGTGGGAACTGACGGGACTCGATTTCGTTGCATGTGCGCGACGAAATCAACGCATATCCGTCGAGATACCCCCGTACCGATGTTTTGCAAACTTGCCCATAACTTCGTGTACAGTTGTCGGATCGAGACGAAACTTGCGCCAACAGGTCCGGATCGAAATTCTGGTCATGCATGCCAAGTTTGGTTCGGTTCTGAGATGGTCGAATCGGAACCAAATTTTGGCGGGCCCGTGACCCACTCAAACGGGCGATTTTGTACACGGCTCCTCGAAATCAAAAAGTGGACATACCATTGAGTTCCTCACCTCAAACTGAAATCGTAGACATGTAGTTTGACGAATTTAGAGACCATAGACTTTGGCACGTGTTTCGGTACAAAGCGGGTCCAACAGCGGACATCGTTTTGACCCGAAATTATGATTTTTGCCCCTGTTCCAGAATTTGACTTTTGGACATGTGTTTCCTAGGTATATCTTATTCACCGAGATCATTTTTGATATTTGTTTCAGCGTTTGGAGTCATATGTGATTTGTGAGTTTTGGTGCTGACACTTGCTACTCTTGGACTTGCCACTTTGCACCACCAGGCAAGATACCTTGCCACCTTACTCTGTGATTGTTATACTTCTTATTTTCAGTTATTACTTTCAGCATTTTTTTTGATATTTAAACTTTGCGTCCAAGTCACACTTGGGTGCAAGCGACTCTATCGATCATTTTTCTCGCTTTATTTATTTTCTTGCATTGACTTAAGTCTAGTGACCACCCATTGATATTGAGATATTGGTATATCTCATACGGCCTTGACACTTGCTTTACCACGTGTTGTGAGTCACATGTAGGATACGTATCCGCGTAGTCGGCTGGCCACCGATACGTATGGAGCGTGCGACAGATAGGAGTAATTACCAATAGAATTGTATGCTAGAAGACTTGGCAGTTACTAGAGGTTCATGAGTCATGGATGTGACCCTACTAGGCATTGGATGGGGAGAACAGTGTCCTTAACGTATGGGTCCTTATGCACTTTCCTATTACTGATACTGCTGGCCTCTGACATTCGAGGAATGTTATGCTTTGAGGTCCCTGGTATCCTGATAGGGCCATACCTGAGTTACTGCTACTGATCCAGATACCCATGCGTTGAAGGTCTGTTCTTAACTGCATTGTCCCTGTAGAACTGGTAGGCACCCTATTGTATGCATTTTTTCTATTATATTATCACAGTTATATGGCATGGTGTTTTCTTGTATCTTGCTATGTCCCCTGAGGACCTGGTTATCTTTCCAGGATTAGACAACTTTCTGCAGGAGTACGGAGCGGCACTGGATCCATCTTACCTCGATGACGAGGCAGTCACTACTGATTTCTTGTTTATTTTATATTTGAGACATTAGTGGACATTATTTTACATCTCATTTCTTTCTATTTTGCGGAGGTTGGACTCCGATCTTGTGAGACTATTTTTCATAGCTGTTTGGAGTGAGTATGTTCACCTGGATATCTTTGATACTCTTATTCATTTAATTGGACTTCATTATCTTCTGTGTTGAGCTGTGATGAGATTAGATATGTTATTCTGGCCTGTGATTATTTTATTTACAGCTTATGTGCATATATGAGGATTCCATATATTGGAGTATTCTTCGTATATGTGCAGCTGGCATGTTCACGTATTTGGTCCTATATATTTTGGGATTGGGGCATTACAGAGTGGGTGGTGTTCCCAACCTATGTGGAGAATATCCCGAAGAGCGACGAGCGACGAGCGCCATCCGTGTGTCGGAGAAGCTCGAGGAGTGCATGGATCCTATTTTGGAACATATATGGTAAGAAAATATATGATTGGATTTCCATATTTACTTTGATCATATATTTATGATTGGACCCTTCATATAGTAGCTTTCCATATAATTGGGCTTCCAATTATGGCAAGCCAATTATGACTGGATTTCCATTAAATATATGATTAATGCATATCGGAAGTTTCCATATATATTGGCCTTCCATGTATAGATTACCAAGGGCTTATAAAAGGGTGATGCATGCTAGTTGTAAAATCATCTCAAAATAAGAGTGCTTTACAATCTTTGAGAGAGAGAGAGGATTAAGGACTATTGTGAAGGAGAGATTGCTTCGAATAATTTTTGGGCATCTCTTGTTCTTCGTAGTCCGCAATCAAATTTTTTTTTCTTTCAAGTGAGTTGTGGTGACCGTGTTGGATCGGGGGGGGGAGCTTGTAGAGGGTGTATTCTCTTTATTCCATTAGTGGAGGTTCTTCAGGGTTGGACTCCGTCGTCCCGTGGTTTTTTTCGCGAGGATTTTCCTCGTCAAAAATCTTTGTGTTTGCGATTGTGTTTGGCATTTTTGGTTTGTGTGCTTTTGCTCGGTTCTCTCGCAGGACTTTCTGGTTTAGGGGAACGGTTTTCGTGCTTCGTTCCCAACAGAGTGGTATTAGAGCTTTAGGTTCAAAGAAGTGTTAGGAGTTGACAGTCAAACCAGGAAGCAGAGATGGACGTGAAGCCGGTGAGCATGGTGAACCTGAACGGTACCAACTACCATTATTGGCGGAGCAAGATGAAGGATTTACTATTCATCAAGAAGCTGCATCTTCCAGTATTTGTATCCGAAAAGCCCAGTAACAAATTTGATGAGGACTGGAACTTCGAATATATACAGGTGTGTGGGTACATGCGGCAGTTCGTTGACGAGAACGTGTACAACCATATTGCCAATATTGAGCATGCGAATACGTTGTGGAAGAAGCTAAAATCTTTGTACGCAAAAAAGATCAGGGTAAACAAACTGTTCCTGATCCAGATGAAGATGGGTCTGCGGTACAAAGATGGTGCGTCCATTACGGATCACTTGAGTGAGTATCAGGGCATGGTGGACCAGCTATCCTCGATGGGAGTCAAGTTCGACGATGAGGTTCAAGGACTTTTGGTTGCTATGTACATTGCCAGACTCTTGGGAGACCGTACAAGTTTCTATGATCGCTTCTGCTCCGAAAGGCGTGGTTAGTCTAAAGTTTGCCAAGAGCGGGGTACTGAATGAAGAGATGCAGAGACATTCTTAGGGCACTTTATCCACATCCCATCACTCAGAGGCACTAGTTTCAGAGAGCCACGGAAGGGGCAAAAGTAGGGGTCCATGTGGTGGCTGAGACAAGAGCAGAGGAAAGTCCAGGGGTCGGTACGAGGACTCAGAGTGTTACCATTGTGGCAAGAAGGGCCATATCAAGCGAAACTATTTTGCTTGGAAGAGAGAGAAGAAGGGCGACAAGGGGAAGCAAGATGAGAACACTATAGCGGCGGCCTCGATACATGGAGGCAATGTGATCGTCGTAAGTGATGAGGTTATCATAAACCTTGCCTGCGATGACAATTCCTAGTGGACTCAGGGGCTTCAGCGCACGTATCTCATGACAGGACACTATTTGCTACTTATATGACAGGCGACTGTGGAGTGTTGAAGATGGGTAATGGAGATGTGTCGAAGGCGGTTGCCATTGGAGATGTGCATTTGAGGATGAAGACGGGTGCAGTTCTTGTTCTCAAAGATGTTCGTTATATCCCTGATATCTATTTCAACCTGGTATCGATTGGAAGGTTGGATGACGAGGAATTCTTCAGTCTCTTCAGGAATAGTCAGTGGAAGCTTTCCAGAGGTTCGATGGTTATTGCGAGAGGAAGCAAGAAGTTCGATCTCTACTATATGGAGGGGAGCGCATAGGGGGCATAGGAGGTGAACGCAGTCAGTGATGCGTCTATTGAGTTGTGGCACAGACGGCTCGGCCATATCAGGGAAAAGGGGATGAGCTACTTGGTGAACAGGAAGGTGATTCCAGAGCTCAAGTCTACAAAGTTGGAGAAATACACGCACTGCTTAGCTAGGAAGCAAAATAGGGTGTCTTTCCAAAGTCACCCAAGTTCAAGGAAGCCAACGTTGCTCGAGTTGATTTACTCGGATGTCTGCGGTCCTATGAAGGTAAAATCTATTGGTGGTGCTTCTTACTTTGTAACTTTTATTGATGACTATTCCAGGAAGGTTTGGATCTATGCCCTAAAGTCCAAGGATCAGGTGCTACCCACTTTCAAAGAGTTTCAGGCCTCTGTTGAAAGAGAGATGGACAAGAAGTTATTGTGTGTTCGGTCCAACAATGGTAGCAAATACATTGGTCCCTTTGATGCTTATTACAGAGAGCAAGGGATACGACACCAGAAGACTCCGCCAAAGACACCTCAGCTCAATGGTATAGCAGAGCGTATAAACAGGACACTGATGGAGAGGGTACAGTGTTTGTTGTCAGAAGCAAATTTTTTCAGCAGTTATTGGGGTGAGGCTCTTCTCACAGCTGCTTATGTTATCAATATATCTTCTAGGACTCCTTTGCAGGGTGATGTGCCTAAAAAAGTATGGTACGATAAAGAGCCGTCATACAATGACCTGCGAGTGTTTGGTTGTAAGGCCTTCGTGTATGTACCAAAGGACGAGAGGTCCAAACTTGAGCCAAAGACGAGGCGATGCATCTTTGTCGGCTACGGTCGGGATGAGTTTGGCTATAGACTCTACGACCCAGTGGGAAGAAAGTTCTACAGAAGCAGGGACATGATATTCGTCGAAGATCAGGCCATGACCAACACTCAAGATTCTGAGACGCCTTCTGAGGCTGAGGAATTGCCTGAGTTAGAGTCATTTCGCTTCGAGCAGTTTCTAGAGGACATCACAGAGGATCCAGTTATGGGGGAGCCAGTGCATGGAGTTCCTCCCAATCTTGACCATCAGTCTGCTGATGGTGGTCAGGGTATCCCTCAAGAGGATGAGCATACCGGAGAGGCAGTTCCTGAAGGGGATGAGACTGTTGGTATACAGCCAGCACCAGTGGCTCCATTAAGAATGAACGACAGAGATCGTCGATCATCTACGAGATACTCAACGGGTGAGTATGTGCTATTGATTGACGGGGGAGAGCCCGAAAGCTTTGTAGAGGCTATAGAAGACGAACACAGAAAGGAGTGGATGCAAGCTATGCAGGAGGAGACGAGTTTCTTATACGCTAATTCTACTTATGAGCTGGTGCTGTCACGACCCGTACCCATTTTTCGGATGTGAGCTTATGAACAGGCCAGCTACGCATCAAGCGGACTCCAGTCCGACTCGAATACGTAAACGCTATCACGGCTAGGGTAAACTGCCAATTCATGGCAAGCAAATCTATATCTCAAATCCACAATAAGTATACGAAATATGAATGAACACTATGAGTCGGGGTCTGCAACCCACTAGCATATATGTCTGATGAGACTCCAAGGAATATAACAAGAGTCTCTAAACTGAATCAATAAGCAAGATATCTCATGATAAAGAATGTAAAGCATGAAAGGATAACAAGGTAATATCACTGACAAATACCTGAATCATACATGCAATATCGTAATCATCTGAACTCCCAAGGGTCGTGATCATCCGCCATCCAGAACTGCTAACTAACTCCATGCATTCACTAACCTGAAGAGATCATCAGGTCCTCAGGGGACATAGCAAGATACATAAAAACATGACTATCTAGCAGTTTAATCATGCATGATAATATAAACAAGATATAAACAAGGAACGACACTTAACATGGCAAAAGACTACGACCAAACTGCTAACAAGTGTCTTACGACAAGTGGCTACTGACAGGTGACTATGAACTGGAATACAAGAACAACTACACATAACTGAACTGCTGGATTAACAAGTGAACACGAGATCAATGGAATACCAAACCTCATCCCGAGTGGACTCGCAGGTTTAAACTAATCACTAACCCTCATTCCGAGTGTGGACTCTCTGGTTAGTTCTAAACACTAACCCTCGTCCCGAGTGTGGACTCTCCGGTTAGTTCACGGCAAGGCACCCTCGTCCCGAGTGTGGACTCTCTGGTGCAAGTAAACATCCTCGTCCCGAGTATGGGCTCACGGAAGTAAACAAATCAAGACAAACACTCTCATCCCGAGTGGACTCTCTGGTGCAACGGATCAACCCTCGTCCCGAGTATGGACTCTGGTTGAGGAAAAACGATACAGAAAAATAGCAGTTCAACTACACGTACTTGTTCCAAGACATGACTCAGTCAGGGTACAGGTGAGACAAGGTACGACTCATGCCAAGACATGGGTATGGACAACTCTAGCAAGAACTATAAGGTGATCAAGTCCAGTATAACTATACTATCAAGTCAAGCAAGACAATAAACTGGTGAACACGGTATATAGAAAATAGATAAATCAAGTCAACTAAAAAACCAATGAATCACATAAGATCTATAACAAATAGAGTATCTAATGATAATAAAATAATAACATGAAATTAAACTGTAGAGGAAGGCAAGGTATCTTGCCAATGGTAGCGCGAAGATCCAACAATAAACTGTCAACTGGTAAGCCAATAAGTCCAAATCTCACAACTATCTCCGAAAGCTGAAACAGACATTGCCAACATTCTCAGAATAGGCAAATTAGCTAGAATTGCCTGTCCTTAAGTCCAATTCTGGACACAGGGACAAAACGGTAATTTTGGGCCAAAACGGTATCCGCCGTTGGACCCGCTTTTCATCGAAAAGCGTACCAGAGTCAATGATCTCTAAAGTCATCAAACTACATGTCTATGTATTCGTTTTGATGATACGAACCCAACGGTATGTCCAATTGTGGATTCCGATGGGTCGTGCACAAAATCGTCCGTTGAATCGGATCGTGGGACCTGCGAAATGGCGATCCGATCAACTGCCTCAGAATTGGACCAAACTTGGCATACAGGACCAAAAAAATGATATGATCCTGTTGGCGCAAGTTTTGTCTCGATCTGACGAACGTGCACAAAGTAATTAGAAAATTTGTACAGAGGACGATACGGTAAATTTTGACGAATACGCATCAAATTCGTCGCGCATACGCAACCAATTTGAATTCCGTCAAAGCCCACATGTCCATGAATCCATTACACACCTTTTTATGCTTTCGGTTCGTGACCACGTTGCCCGGATTGGCGGGACGCACATCGTGTGGATGAGTTTCTAATGTTTTCGAAAACAGTTTTAATAAGTTTTTCTTGATTTTTCAAATCGGTATTTCTTGATATATAATAGATGAATTTAAAATTTGTAAACCGCATTTTGAAGCCGTATAGGTTGACTAAAAACCTATTCAATTAGATTTTGTGTTTCCTAACAGGATCGACCACATTTGGCCTTCCAAGATAGGTGTCCGGATCGAAATTATGTCCCGGTTTGGACAGTTTTTATTCGACTTCGTGTCGATCTACTCGGCAGGTTGATCGACTTGGTCCTATACTCTTTACTGATATGTCAAGGTGGCTAGATAGGCTTCTAAACAAATTAGGGGTTTCGAGATTTCGTCGAGTATGCAGGAAGAAATCTGATTGGTAAGTTGCTTACCTCAACCGAACAGAACCTGCTTTGTTCTGCTGCTGTGCTGCACTTGCCCGCGGGATTACCGGTCGTCGGCGGATCAGGGCGGTGCCCAGAGGAGGCACGAAGGGCTGGGCATCGGTGCTAGAGTTAGTGGTGGCGTGTCGAGCTGTTTCGGTTTGGGGTTGTTCGTTTCTTTCGGGCTTTTATATATGCGTTCTGTTACTAAATAGAATGGGGGGTCGGTTACTCTCGGGTTCGCGTATGGGGGGGGAGGGGTTTAGTTGCAGCCCGAGAAGGCTGGGCCAGGCTTTGGGCTCAAGTCTTTGGGCTGGGACTTCCCCCTTTTCTTTTATTTTATTTTGTTTTTTTTTTGCTTTTAATTGTTTTCTTATTATTTATACAAAAATATATCTAAATGTATATTCCCATATATAACTATATAAAAAAAAATATACATGTGTATATATATCTCGGTTGGGCTCCTTGCTGTTGGCTTTTAGTTGTGGGCCTGTGGGCCTAATGGCCCGACTGGGATTTTTCCTTTTCCTTTTTCTATATAAAACCACACATATAAATGATATATATATATATATATATATATATATATATATATATATATATATATATATATATATAAATAAATATATATATATAATATCGATATATATACCGATATTTCCTATATGAGTATAAGTACTCAAAGAGTCCAGAAAATAAATTATCATAATGTTTTCCCTAATGTAGGGCTTACACCCATGAATAATTTCATACAATATTTATTCCTAACAAATCACAAAGTTCAATAGTAATTGTATTAACTATTTATATCAATAATAATAATAAAGATAAGAACAACACGATTCACTAAACCAATAATGGGTGCAAATACAATTTATACATGCAGTCTTCTAGTCCCAGATTGTAGAAGGACATATTTTATACAATTATCATTGAACGTCGAATAATATTGATATCTATAAGATTTATTGATAAAATACTCAGAAAACATGCATTAGATCATTTGAGATGAAATACGACATAACCATACCCAAAATACCTCAACACGAACGTCTTTGGACGTACCGCACGACTACATAGGCTTGGGCTCGGTTCGGGTCCAATTCGGACTAGTTTGACACAACCGGATCTTCTATACGTCAATAAATTGATTAATAAATAATTAAGACATCTGTAGAGGTTAAGTCGCAACTTGGTCTGGTTTTCCTAGTTAGGATACTCATATGGCTCGGCCTTCCCTAACATAGCTAATGCACTAGCCAAAGCACGCAAATGTACTATCTGTGCCACTATTTCTAGTCACCTTCTACTTCAAAACTTAACCATGGCTAAAGTTATCTATCGTAAGAACTAACTAAATAATTATTTATAAAATTCTAAAAATCACCATTTAAATCAAATAAAATAAAAAATATTCCAAAATTTTTCGGAAAGGGAGGCTACAAATCTACCGACCTTAAAAATAATTTCGTCCTCAAAATTCCAATTCATAACTATCCCTTAAAATTCAAAGTCTACTATCACCTTAATCTCCTTAAATTTAATTTCTTAAAATATTTTATAACCTTCTCTAGCCATTTCATAACTCCGAATACTTGAGGACTTCTATCCACCTTTGGTCACACTACTCCTCAAAAGTATGTCACTAAAACTATATAACCTTCCATCTAGTTGCTAGAATCATTAGCCACAGATATCTAAGACATATGCCATCTATAATCCCCACATGTCTATCAAACAACAAAATATTCAAAAATCAAGCAATATTATACTATAATTTAAGAATCTCTGATAATTCTAGACAGCACGATTATTCGTCACCCCGAAATAGGAAGGGACGAGAATCAAGGGTACGGGAAGGCAAGGAAGAAAAATCGAGAACAAATATGAAATTTCAAGGACGTAGAGAAATTTTTAGGAGAATTTTTAAAACAGTGTGGATTGAGATTTCTAAGGTTTAGTCATGGTTGCAGGCTCGTACTAGTACAATTACGTAACCGGTACGATATGCTCTGGCCTACATAGGCCACCAAAAAAATTTGTTACGACCCGCACCCGCTTTTCGGACGCGAGCTCGTGAGCAAGCCAGCTACGTATCAAGCGGATTCTAGCCCGACTCGAATACGTAAACGCTGTCACGGCTAGGGTAAACTGCCAATTCATGGCAAGCAAATCTATATCTCAAATCCACAATAAGTGTACAAAATATGAATGAACACTATGAGTCGTAGTTTGCAGTCCACTAGCATATATGTCCGATGAGACTCCAAGGAATATAACAAGAGTCTCTAAACTGAATCAATAAGCAAGATATCTCATGATAAAGAATGTAAAGCATGAAAGGGTAACCAGGTAATATTACTGACAAATATCTGAATCATACAAGCAATATGTAATCATCTGAACTCGCAGGGGTCATGATCATCCGCCATCCAGAACTGCTAACTAACTCCATGCACTCACTAACCTGAAGAGATCATTAGGTCCACAGGGGACATAGCAAGATACATAAAAACATATCTATCTAACAGTTTAATCATGCATGATAATATAAACAGGATATAAACAAGGAACGACACTTAACATGGCAAGAGACTACGACCAAACTGCTAACAAGTGTCTAACAACAAGTGGCTACTGACAGGTGACCATGAACTGGAATATAAGAACAACTACACGTAACTGAACTGCTTGATGAACAAGTGAACATGAGATCAATGGTTAGGCCAAACACAGTTCCAGGGACAAATAGGTATACAGAGAAGTTGGTAGCAAGGGAGGGTGTCCTTACACCTCAGATTAAGGGTAGCAGGATCGAGAGTTGGTACCTGGATTAGGAATTAACCCATGAATGTAGTCAGGACAGTATTGAACCGTACCTCTAGCTACTGTCACGTTATGAACCATCTTGTGAATACTGATACACAGGGTTTTGCATCTTTGTGACTCTGATATACCAGGGGATACCACCTAGAAAGCCCTGTTTGGCATAAAATAGATAGTCTTTATATGAATTGGCTGGGTATTCTATTTGTTTGACAGGTAAGCTTCTCTGGATATCAGGCTAATAGATAAGAGACCCATTACTTGTGTCCAGTCAATTATGCTTGTCATCTGTAACATCAAGAGTAGGAAGTTGAGGTTGGGTAGTCATGTACCCTAGATCTCTGCACTAGAGAGAAGTAGTGTCCTAGTAACAAGGAGTAGCAAGCAAAGATGCACTCTAGGTTCAGAGATGTCCTGTTAATTCACAAGAATAAGTAGGCAGAGTATCGAAGTATGATGAGTATAGGCAGGTGACCCTATAGGTAGTGTCAATGAATAGGTTACTTGGGCTTAGGCCTAGGCAGCCAATAGCAA
>JANAVB010042618.1:5101767-5344267 GCA_029216955.1 Iris pallida
GAATGTAGCAATTCCACACAAGTTCAAAACATTTAAGAGAAAAATTTAAAAGTATTCAGATAAATCCAATTGAAGACGAGCTCTGGGAATTAGAAGTTAAAAGTCATTAAATCTACCTTTCAACAGATTATTCAAATGAAGAAAAATTCCGTCCCAGCATACAGAAGTTTAATTTCCTATTCGTGCGCTCTTGCAACTCCAATCCCAGCCCATGACATCCCAACGTTGGACACGAGCATAAACAAACAAAATGTTCAAACAAATCTCAAAAATACAAAGAATACAACTTCAAAAACACATCTAGCCTACAGGTCTGCCAATCATGCCACCCCAACCTATATTTACAAGGTCACAAGGGAATCAAAATTTTAAAGTCACCAATGTTCTACTTCCAGACTTTAACAAAATATAAACTAATCACAAACTCGAAGCCTCAGCAACCTGTACTCATTAGAAGAATTAGACTCAACTATACTGAATTCAAATCTTCATTCCCGCCACCCGGTCTCCTGCACACAACTCCTAGTGTCGGACACGAACACAAATAGATACGCACACAAACGCGACACCAAATCCTGCAACCAACACAATGCCTCCTTATGAAAAATACCAGCTATGAACTAGTAAAGCAACTACTCTCCACAGTTTGAGAAGACCAGACCCAAATCGACAGAAAACCCAATCCCAGATATTCGAAATCCAAATTAGAGAATTAAAGACAAAGGTCCCAGAAAATATTCAAAAATGTCAAAACATATACACATTTCCTAAAAGAATATACAATCTGATCAAGGAATATACAATTTAATTGTAGTCAAGATAAAAAGGAAAATAGCCACTGCTCTGCAACTCAAAATCCTAGCACACGACTCAACCTTTGAGAACACACGCTGAATTGAAAGGTAACCACAGCAGAACACGAACCCATACGTCAAAACACGATCGATATCGAACACAGCAACTGCTGGACACGAACAGTATTCTGGACACGCTAAACACAATCAAAGTTCTGCAGAAATAAAATACTCTACCACCACAGCGTAGGGAATTTACCTGAAGATAAATGAACGAGTTAAAAAGATGACCCGATCCTCATGTCAGACACAATCCCCCGTGTCTCCTGATACGAATAAGCCCATAGTTATCTCCTCGCAATTATACTAAACCGTAGGGAGAACTGTGGTCATTCGATATGTGTCTCAAGCTTCTCAGAACTCGTCGTTGGTCGTCCACTTTTGAAGAAGATGAATCGAATCGATCGATTCAGATCTGGTTGGCCAAGCAAAGAAATCTGAACTTCAATTCTTATGAACATTTCGAAATCATTCCCCAACATGAACAAACTTGAGATGGGCACTTACCAGTTCGTCGCCGTCAGGAGGAAGAAGAAAAAGTCGAAGATCCTTTCGGTGCTGCCGATCGGAAGAGAGTACCCGTCGTTGATCTGCTCCTCGCTTCGCCGATCGGAGAAGTGGATGTAGCCGGAAAGAGCCAGAGTGGTTGTCACCGTCGTCATCGGGAAATCGGGCCTCGCAGTTGCTCGATGAGGCGTGCCTAGCGTCGCGGAGAAGAAGCGCTCGCCGGAGAAGAAAGGAGTGCAGTCGCCGAGAAGAGCCCGCGCAGCCGTGTGCCGCTGGTGAAACGCTGATCCGCCGCTCGCAGTGGTGATCGGAGCTCAGTCGCCGATCTGGAAGAGCCATCGCCGAAGGGTGGTCGTACACCTCTGAGGAAGCTCTCCGATCATTCGCCGCAGGAAGCCTCGGCCACCATCGTCATCATCATCGCCATCAGTTGAAAGAGAAGGATCGCCGGAGAAGAAATCTCCCACCGCCGCTGCTGATCAGGAGGAGCCGTCGCCATCTCCACCGACTTCTTCATCAAGAAAATTAGGGTTAGGTTAGATCTGGGTCGAAAAGAAATTGGGGAAAGGAAATTTCCTGAAGAGCTGAATGAGAATAATGACTCATTCTCTCTCCAGAAAATCGAATTAATAGAGAAGCTAAAAATTGCTCTTAGGTCCCTCCACTTTTCGGCCGAATACAAAAAGGCCCCTCCCCTTTTGTGTTATTACAAATGCCCACTTTTATTAGAGTGGAGTGTTAAAATGGTTGGGAAAAATATAAAAGTCACAAGGATCAATAATATTTCATTACATATGACCTGTTGATTACAAAAGTTTTCTAGATGGTTGTTAGGAATCCTGGAGTTTACTCTAAGTAATTAGAAATTTAAGAAGCACAATTGATTCATTATTCCTGCTTGATAAATTAATTAATCATAATAAACTTTTCAAAATAGAATCATGAATCACAATTTCTTCAAACTAAAAAAAAATACTAGAATATTTAAAAATTTATGACACTGGAAAGGTGGGGTTACACCGGGGCCACCAGGACTGGAGTGTTCGACAAATATTCTTTGATGCTGTCGAAGGCGCGCTGGCATTCCTCATCTCATACGAATGAGACGCCTTTCTTCATGAGATGGGTGAATGGTCGACATCACCCGGAGAGGTTGGAAATGAACCTCCTGATGTAAGCTAGCCTCCCTTGAAGGCCTCTGAGTTCGCAGAGATTTCTTGGGGGACCCATCTCCATGATTGCTTTCGTCTTTTCAGGGTCTACATGGATATCCTGTGCAGTGATGATGAAGCCCAAGAACTTCCCGCTGGATACGCCCAGAAAGGACTTTGTAGGGTTCATTTTTAAATTGTGCGCTCGTATTAGGTCGAATACCGTCCTTAGATCCTGCAGATGGTCTCCCTTGCAGCGACTCTTAACGGCTATATCGTCAACATAGCATTCCACTGTCTTGCCTAAGTGGTCTCTAAAGATGATGCTCATGGCTCTTTGATAGGTGGCGCCGGCATTCTTCAAACCGAAAGGCATGACTATGTAGCAGTACGTGCCAATTGGTGTTTGGAATGATGTATGCTTTTCGTCATCATGAGATATTTTGATTTGGTTGTACCCCGAGAAATCATCCATGAACGACATACGTTCGAAGCCGCAGGTATTGTCGATCATGATGTCTGTGATAGGAAGGGGGAATTCATCTTTGGGGCACGCCTCGTTCAGATTGCGGAAGTCGATGCAGATTCGAATCTTCCCATTCTTCTTGAGGACGGGCACTATATTGGCGACCCAATCGGGATGTTGCTTCTCACGAATGAAGCCGCTGGCTATCAGTTTGTTGACTTCAGCTTCGATCACGTCCATGATGCCTAGGCGGAAGCGTCGCTGTTGTTGCTTGACTGGCTTCGCATCCGGCCGATTGTTGAGTTTGTAAAGGGCAATGTCGGGATTTAACCCTGGCATGTCTTCATAGCTCCAGGCGAACACATCAATGTATTCTCTGACAAGTTCTAGCAGCGACTCCCGCTCTTCGTCTGCTAGGCTTTTACTGACAAAAATTGGTTTTAGAGAAGATTCGCTACCGAGGTCAACCTGTATGACTTCATCTTCAGTAGGAGGTTCTCTCAGTTCGAACCGTTTTTCCTATTATGCATCCAATTGCTGGGCCCACGGCTCTAGCTCAAGGATCTCGGAGATGTCTTCGTCTTCTTCGTAAGAGTCGGCGAATGCCATGTTGACTGATAAGACTTGTCTGAACACGTCTCCGATGCTGGTATCCGAGTCAGAAGTTGGTGACCCGGTTGAATGTGACTGCCAGTCGCATTCTTCATCTGAACTCTCAGGGGTCGTAGTAGGCGTTACATACCCTAACCCGCATCGAGTTTTGCTATAGTAGTCCCGTGATTTGCCCGCCGGGACTGGTGGCTTCAAAGGTAATCGCCACCCAGTGTCGTAGTTCAAACCTGGCGTCGTCTCCAGATCATACCCCTGTTTCTGCATGCGATATTTGGATCGGGGGCTATAAAGATACAGAGGCAGTCTTCCGGCATCTGACCCGAGGTCGTCTTCCTCTATGGTGAAGGGATGCGGGTCGTCCTTCCGGCCGAAGATCATTGGATGGTCCCCTCCCTCGATTACTCGGTAAGCGTCTTCTACTGGAGTAAACTGGATCGCGGTGTACACATTTGTCACCTGTGTGTGTAGGTGAGTGCCTATACCATGTTCCATAGTATACATTGTACATAGCTTATTGAGCTCGGTGTAGTTCAAAGATAACCCTTTATTGATGAAGTAAGGTATATTTTCTAGGGGGATTACATCATCAGCAGAGGGAACATCAGTGTGGGCAGCCACATACTTGGCTAGCTCCGGTTCCTCTTCGGCTACCCTCTTTGTAAATAAAGATTGAGAGGACGCCCTAGGCAGCTTGATTGTCAGAGGTTCAGCTAATGGAGCAGAGCGTGGAGTTGTTGGCAGACTAGCGACCCCCAGTTTGGCACTTGATGTGGAGCGAGGAGTGGCTGGTTCGCTAGAGGTGTCAGACCTTGCATCGGGGTGACGACCCTTCTTGGGAAGGCGTATCGTCAGTGGCCTATCGGAGGGATTGAGCTTCTCCGTTTGGGGTTGACCGACTCTCGGCAGTCTGATTGTCAGTGGCCCCGTTGTGGGTCTCGGCACTTGGCCGGACCTTGGCAGCCGGATTATCATCTGCTCCTCCTGCGCCGAGAGGCTGATCGCGTCCTTCCACAGAGTGGTAGTAAGGGGTGCGAACCTGCCCGGTTTGTGAGCTTGGAGGTGGATCATCAGAGGTTCTTCTGATCCTGTGGCTATCTCGGTACTAGCTTATATATCTCCTTCACCAAGGTGCTTCCTCGACTTTTCGTACAGGCAGGAGTCTGAGTAGTAAGATTCGACCCCTTTGAAGGGATCGATATCAGCAAATTCCGTCCTCACGAAGCCATGTTTGTCGACATATTTGAAGCACTAGTGCAGCGTGGAAGGCACGATCATATAATCGTATATCTATGGGCGCCACAAGAGGATGTTGTAAGAAGTGTCCGCATCTATGACGTAGCAGGTGACTTCGGATTGGAGGTCGCCAATTTGACACTTCAGACGAATCTTCCCAATAGGGTTGCTCCTGCCCGAATTGAAACCGCTGATGGCGGTGCTTGTAGGTGTCAGGCGATGCATTGGGATACGGAGATGATGTAGCAGACCCTTCGGGATGATGCTTATGGAAGAGCCAGGATCAATGTGCATCCGATCCACCTTTACGTCGCCGATGTATCCCGTGTAGTATAGCGGACGATCGTGTAGGTTGGTTTTGATGAACATATCCTGCGGAGTGAAGACGATGTTGGGCATTGCTCTCGTGCAGGCACTGTCTTGGAGATCCACGGGTGAGTCCTCCCCGGTGAGGTTGGATTGAGCCAGATAGACATCGGCATTTTGGAGTGCTTCGCTCAATGCAATACGAACGTCCTTGGAGAGCCTTAGGAGTTCGTACAGTGACAACTTCGTCGGTGTGTTAGCCAATTGCGCTAAGATGTCAAAGTTATAGGGCCTCTCTAGCCCTTGGGCTGCCTCTTTTCGGAGGGATTTGTCGAAGCGAGTCTCCCTCGGCCTAGGCTTGTCAGTCGTCGAAGGCTGAGCCGGTCCCGGAGCATTAGTTGTAGTGGGTTGATGATTTTCAGCTGGATTATCAACCACAGGTTAGGATTGCGCTCCAGACCGCGTACCGATGGCTGTAGCTTCCTCGATGTCTGTCGAGATTGTGTGGCAGGTCCTGACTTTTCCACTTTTCTTCTTGTAGGTGGAAGATGGTGTGGGCTGAGTCACTTCTGACACCAAGTCTGGATGGAGCCACATGACCTCCCTTCGTGATGTGGTGAGGGGTACTAGACCAGCAGCCTGATCTCGGGGAGGTGGAAGATTGGTAATCTCTATTGTCGCTAGAAGGATGGGGACCACCCCGTCTTAAGTTTCCGTCGGAGGAAAGCTGCCGAATTGTACGGACACCATATTGGCTGCCACGGTTACCTCTTCGAAATCGATGGCCAGAGCGTTCGAATCGATGAGGTTTTGGATGTACCATTTCAGCTGGTAGCAATCGTATGTAGCATGATGGACATAGCGATGATAATGGCAGTACTTTGGATTCTCCATCTCTGTCGGCCGCGGTTCTCGTCTTGGTGGAGGAAGCTGAATTCTGTCCCCTTGTATGAGCATGTCCAAGATAGGCTTGACGTGACCGTCTTTGAAGGAGTAAGTGATTTGCGGCCATTGTTTGTCTGCTGGCTTTGGCTCAAGTTTTTGTGCTGTATCGGCCACCATAGCCTGCTTTCCTTTGCTATCCCGATTGTTGGAGGGGCTACCCCCATTAACGTTGTTGGGACGCTTGCCCTTGTTTTCTTCTTCCGAGATGTGCAATCCCAGTTGGCGAGCATTCTTTAGTCATTTTTCGACGCTTGTGGCACTGATGATGAATGTCTTCCAATCCTTGAATTGACTTTCGCCCATCCAGAGACTGATTGTCGGAAGGAGTCTCTTTTGGTAAATCTCGATCAAGGAGGAATCTGGGTTTCCAGAGGGTAGCTTCATGGCGGTCTGGCGGAACCGCTCGATGTAATTTCTTGTCAGCTCTTTCTTCCCTTGGACGACGTCTATGAGGGTGGACATGGTGATGTCCTGCCCTACTTCGTAGAATCTCTCCAAGAACATGTGCTTGAAACCGACGAAGGAGTGGATGCAGTTGTCCGGCAGGTTGCGATACCAGTCGAAGACGACTCCTTCCAATGCCCCGATGAATAATCGTGTGAGAATGGCATCGTCATGGGGTAGATGGTCGGTGGTGACCTGAAAGTAAATGATGTACCGACTCGCTGAGGTCTTGCCATCATAGGGATTGATGTTGAACGGCTTATATCTTGGTAGGAAGGGAACATCCCTCCATGCAGCCGGGTATGGTTGCCGTATTCTGAGGTCTTGAAAGTTTTCTCGGGCGTAAAACAGGGCTCGGAGCTCCTGGACCTCTCTTTTTGCTTCCCTGGCATCATCTGCAGCGGTGGGAGCCGTTATTTTGGAAGGATTGTTGCACGGGTTCGGTGCCGCTGAGTTCGAGTCCGCATTGACCGCGGGACCCGTACTTGTTTGGCCAGGTGTTCTTCCTTGCAGAGTTGGAAGAGCCGCCTTGATTTCATCTACAGACTTGACCAAGGCCTGTAGTATGGCCTCCAGAGTGTCGATGCGCTGGCGATCACTGGAACCACTTTGATTGCTGTCCGTCATGAACACCGTCCTTATATGATGAGAAATGGAAGGGACGGTGGAGGACGTATCCTCCGAGTCATACCCATGTACCGAGAAGTCATCGGGATATGTGGGAATATTCTCTTCTGGTTCGGACTCGGAGGGAATAGTACCCCCGGCTTCAGAGCTTGCTTCATCTTGAGAGTCGTGGACGTCCTCGGGGACGCTGGCCTCGGCTGTATCTGATGGGAGAGTTGTCTCCCCTGGCTCATCTTCTTGGAATATCGGATTGTTGTGGAGGCTCGGAGGGGTGCTACCCCCAGCCCCAGCAACCTCCTGCGTTATGGACGACGAGCCTCCCACTGTAGCAGATTTCGTCTTAGAGCGAGTACCTTGGAAAACTCCGGTGGTGGGCACCCGCTTGGACGATAGTCTTTTAGTCGCAGTGGTTGAGGTCTTCGGGCTGGAAACATTCATCTTCTTTCCCCTTCCATCAGCGGGGACATTCCGAGCAGAGTTGCAGGAGACGATGGGTAGTGCCTCGTCTTCTGAAGATGGCTGTTGTAGTCTTTGAAAGATAGACTGCCGGTCTTCTTGCATCGTCGTGCCATTGCAGCAGCAGTTGACGATGATTTGGGTGCAGTGACGTCCGTGGGAGGACTCTTTGCATCCCGATGCATCTTTTCTTTCCTTGCGTTTGTGGAGGATGGCCTCACGCAAGTCAGACGGGTCTGGACCGACCATGTTTGCTCCCGAGATTTTGGGAGACTTTTGTGAACTTCTCTGTCCGTCTGCCGTCGGGGGCTGGACTCGAGAGGTTCTGTACAACTTCCCATCCGAGGCCCGCGTAATAATTAGCGGGACGCGCTGATAGTCCGAGGTTGGGGCAGCTGACTGGGCTTGGTGGGCCCGTGCTGTCCTAGACTTCTTCCTTTTAGCACTCGCGAGTGCGTAATAAGAAGAGTCCAAGTTGAATATTACAGAGTCTGGCTTATCATCTCGAGAATCATCAAGGTCAGGACCGCATCAGAGACGGTCGAAAACTGATTGAGAGAAGCGTGGAACAGCCACTATGCGACTAGGATTACGAACCGTGCAGGCTGTCTGCATGCGGCTGTCTTTAGCTGTCGGATGGGTTATCCTTGTGCGACTAGGAGTCCCGACCGTGCTGGCTGGCCGCATGCGGTTGGCAATTGTGGCCGTATGGGTTTTCTGCAAGCGATTGACTTCAGTAGCCGTATAAGCTTCGTCCATGCGGTTGGCAACTGTAGCCGTATAAGCTATGCGGCTGACAGATGTGGCCGCGTGAATTTTCTTCCTGCAGTTTGCGGATGTAACCGCATTGGCTTTCTCCATGCGGCTAGAACCCTTATGCGGCTCGGATCGCATAGAGTTCCTCTTTGCCCCTGCAAGTCTAGCATCATAATATTTTTTTCTGCCGGACTTAGGGACAACAGAGTCGTCTATGATCTGAAGTGGGGCCGCGGGAGAGTCTTCTCCACCGTCTTGAGCAACAGAGGGTATCTCTGTAAGAGCTTCAGTAGGAACGAAGGATCGGGGTCTCCACTCCTTGCGGGTCTTCTTTGTACGGGCTCGCTTCTGGACCGGGCCAGCGCTCTTGTCGGAGGGCATTTCTTCGAACGCCTGTTGGTCGAACCGGGCGACCATCTTCTGTTGCGTGGAGCCAAGCTTGGCTGCATCCGATTGCGTCACCAACTCCTCAGCCGTGGAGAAGTTTGTCCCCAGTAGAGTCGACATCGTGTTTGCCATGAAATATAAAAGAGCAGAACAGTTTTATGGAAGGACTGGACTTTTACTTCACGTTACAAACTCGCTTGTACAAAGAAAGCCTAGGGACGAAAAACTAGGTACAGCAATCTAAGTACAATTGTTTATTTTTGATTCTAGGGGTGACGATAGAGGCTCGGGAAGGCGACGACAGCCCTACCTTACTCCTTGGACGATCGGTATGCAGCCTTGGCTCCTGTGTCGAGATGGTTAGCGTTGATGAAGAAATGCTCTTCTTGCTCTCCTCGTATTGCTCTTCTGACTTCTCTCTCTCTGGATTGATCCCTGTGGATTCTTCTTTCTGATTATTGGGGGGAGTGTCTCTCTGTATGTGCGTACTCTCTGTCAGTCTCTTTTACAAGGGAATGGCACCTTGCTATTTATAATAGTAGAAGCATCATTAGGGTTTACAATGATTGCCTCTTGGAGATGGCGGGGGCCTGTGGAGTGGCCAATCTAGGCCATTCGTTTTGATTGTGACGAATCCGGACCATTGAGTGTAGATTACACCAAATCTCATCAGCAATTAATACTGATTGGAATAAATCTTCCTCATAATGATCTTCTGATGTCTGCAAATAAATTTGATTTATTCTCCTGCCACATGTCCCAGATTATTGGGATTTTACCCAATCTTATGATTGCAATAAATCTGGAAGATTGATCGGCTTAGGACACGTGTCCTAGGAGCCGCTGGGGGAGATCTAAACCGCATGAATATTGAGCCGCATAAGGTTTGGGCCGCATAAGGTTTGGGCCACGTGTAAGGGCTGCTCGGGTAGTGGCCCCCCCGTCCTCGAACCTTCGAACCGCATGGAGATGATCATTGCGAGCCGCATAGGGATGCATCTGCCTGAGCCGCATGGAAAGGGTCCTCTTGAGCCGCATAGGGGAGGGCATCCACTTGGGCCGCATGAGACTGTTTCGGCCTGAGCCGCATAGGACGACTTTATTCTGAACCGCATGGGATGTCTTCGCTTGAGCCGCATATGAACGCCCACGTGGCAAAGACACGTGGCACTTTATAGATCTTGGGGAATTGTGTCAGAGATCTTTCTCTTCCCTAAAAGTCTGTCATTATGACAGAGTCATAATTACTTCTTTTTATGTCAGGGCTGTCACTTTTTTCAGAGTTGTCAGCCGTCAAAATAATTAATGAAAGAGGGCAGAGGAGAGGACTGTCCTGCCACGTGTCTTTTGAGCCGTATGGGATGTCTGGGGCCGCATAACCCCTTATGCCGCATGACCCTCTGCGCCGCATGGGCTATCTGAGCGGCATGGGGTTTCTTGGCCGCATAGATCATTTTCCATGCTTCTACAGTAACACGCAACTTAAGTGCAAAGTGCACCAACAAAATGCCACATTACGCCTCATGAGTCCGAGTCCGAGTCGCTAAGCCCCTACGGGGCTTAGTTCCAATGGAAATTAATTTCCTAAGAGCAAAAAGCATGAATGCTTTCATTGTTGATTTAGCCTTTTTTCCATTAGAAAAAATACCTCCACATGGCACACCTATGTGTACCTCCACACCACATGTGCATCTCTAAACAAGCATATCTATTATATAGAGATACAACTCCTTTGGCCTAGCCGATGTGGGACTAAACTTTCCAATAAAAAAAAGGCCAAACTCCAACAATTATCTCGTATTCCATTCTCCTAGTACCAATCCTTGTCCAAGTATCTCTAAATTACCTAAAGGAATTTGAAAAATGTCATGGAAGAATTTTTTCTTATGTTTAGTTGAATATGTGTGATTTTATTAATAAGAAGAAAAATAATGTTGTTATTTTTTCCCCTTTTTTTCTGGAGATGCTTCAGTAGACTCCTTGCATGATCATATGTCTCATGTCTACTACTTGTAGACACTTTGCACTAAATACAAGATTAGCATCCTTTTACATGTATTTTTTCTCACATGCAGCTTCTTCCAATGATTTCTAAACTAGTTTCGTTCCGAGTATCACATGCTATCATTACGTTAATTCTACGAGTTTCCATTCTTTCAAGTTTTGACCATGTCTGCAGCTTGTAGAAACTTTGCACTAAATGCTAGAGTGGCATCTTTCAATTCAACTTGGTTCCGAATTTGATTTTGCATTCTCTGTACATTGACCCAATTTTGGTTAACATCTTTTAATTCTGAATTTGTTTTAGAATTTGAGTTTGCATTCTATGTACATTAATATCTTGTATTATTTCTAGAAGAATTTGTATATATTTTTTTTGGTTATGTTCACTATTGTCAATTATTTGTGTTAGTTTTGGTTTACTATAGAACAATGGGTGAAAGTTCAACCTCTAAAGAAGTCAAAAAAGAATCTTTGTCAAATTTGTTGGCTTCTGAAGAAGGAGACACCAACAATTTATCGAATGTATTGGAGGTAATTTCTTTTTTGTATGAAAAGATGTTAGATTTATGAAATGACAAAATAACTTACTCAATTATTCCATACAATTTTGATTTCTTTAGGTTCAACCTTATAATGTGGTGGAAATTAAACCAAATCACATATCAAATTCTTTAGGGGATAATTCTCTACTTCTAAAAGGAGGCTCTTTAGATTTCCAGAATGTAAGTTGTTAGTTATATTGTCATGACCCAATCCCAATTATAATGGGTCCAGTCAGATCATGTCCAGCCTGTACCGTTGTGAGACGGCGGCAGTAAGCTGTATCAAACAGTGACACACAACAGGCAAGTATCTAACGAAAATAAAACATTTTATTAAAATTGAAACTGGTTCTGGAATGGAAGTAACAAGACTACAATATCACAATTCATTTATTACAAATGTTCTGATAAAACCCGAAATGAAAGAAAACTTTGCCAACATCTATGGTTCTGGGGTTCCTGGTTCTGGTTCAGCCAAATCTGCGGGACCCAAGTCAGACCCGTAGAAAGAACAGTAAGCTAGCTCCTCCTCATCGCAATCACCTAAAAATATTGGGTCTCCAGTCAGGAGTGAACAAAAAACATATTTCTTCCACATCTACCATTTCTAAATTAATAATAAATAAAAATGCAAGACAGTTTAAGAAACTTTATATGTTTTTGTAAATAATAGTAAAAGAAAACAAGCAATATGGTCTCAACGTCAAATATGATGCAATGCTATGCTAGTGTTTTGAGTATATAACAAGGCCTATGACCGGCTGGGATAGAGACAATATGTGTACTAACGTTTCGGCCGAAACGAATAGCATACGGTACGGCTCAACCCCCTGTATGGTAGAGGTTAGCGCGAGAGAGACAAGCGAGAATTTTGGCTTTGGTTACAGGCGTTATACTACTCCCCCAAGCAATCCCCGAGTCAATGAGTCAATAAGTCAATATAGCAATCCAGCAATCCGTCAATCGATGTGGAGTCCGAGAGGGATTCACGGTGAATCAGTTTCACTATACTATATGAAATCAACTGATGCATACATTTAATTATTAAAGTAAAAACACAGACATGGAATATATATGAAACTTGCCTTGGTAGTATCCTCGACGTGGAAGCGACAGCTAGAAAGCAACCGTTAGGGTTCAGGGATCCGAACCTACATTAATAACAATATGTCCTTAGAACTTATCCAAGATTGGCTAATAAACCACTAGCGTAAAACTACGCTAATTATAGACATTTGCCGTTCTTATTAGAGAAACTAATAATTTAAATATGTAATATTTTGGTAAAACTATTTTATTAGTATTGTGTAAATAGGCGAAAAATAATATTTTTTTTGGAGTATTAACACAAAAATAGCAGTTTTTATTGAACATTATTTTAATAGAAAAATATCGCATAAAACTCAAAATTATTAGAAAACTAATTATAATTATTTTCTAAATAACTTTTACGAAATATCTCACTAATACTATTTATTTGGTAAGGAAAATTATTTTAATAATAACAAATACGAAAAACTTATTTTAGTAAAACTTACGGTTTTATTAGAAAAGACGTTATTATCTCTATTCATTCCCATAAAATTTATTAATATAAATAATGGTTAAATTACGACAATACACCTTTTTATCTAAAAAAAATGCATAAATATATAGATTTGGCCTAAAAATACTATTTTCCATATTAAAGAATATATTTTTGATACAAAACTATTTTTGAAACTAATTAATAATTAATAATAAATCAATGGCAATAATAATAATATTTAAAATATCATTATTCCTACGATATTCGTAATTAACGTTTACTAAACTTTTAAGCCTAAAAAGTTACATGTTAATATAACATTTATATAGGTGTCACCCCCACTTTTTCGAATAGGGCTAATATAGTCATTTATAATATTTTATTATTTTTAATATTATTTAAATATTATTTTTAGTGTTTTTATATTATTATTTAAATAGGTATTTTATTGATAAAGTTTTTATTTATAAAATCTTTAATATATTTAATAAAAATATAAACTAAATTATTTAGTTTTTGTTTATAAATAAATCCTAAATTTATATATATATATATATATATATATATATATATATATATATATATATATATATATATATATATAATATATATATATATATATATATATATATATATATATATATATATATATATATATATATATATATATATATATGGGATATATATATATATATATATATATATATATATATATATATATATATATATATATATAAAAAAAAAAAAAAAAAAAAAAAAAAATATATATATATATCCCATAAATGAAATAATACCTATATATATATATAAGGTTTAAGTCTAAAGAAGGAAAGAAAAAAAAATCACACAACAACACAAAAGTATACACACACACACGTTTATTTCTTAGCAGCAGCAACTGTTTATACCCGAGCGGCCCCCACCCCTTTAGTTCCTTATTAAGGAAACCCGACCTTCCCTCCGGCTATATGTTTACATATTTATAGAGAAAGAGAGAGGAATTTTCACAAAATCCAAACCCTAGCCGTCATACCCAACCCAGCGTACGCCCCAACGTCGACGTCGACCAATCCGTGGCCGTCCATCGCCGAGAAACGCGCAACGAGCAGCCCACCCGTGTGCGAAAACTGTCAGCGAAGAGCTAACTTCGGAAATAGATTTCTCCTTCCTCGCTCAGTCGTTTTATGAACCACTTAGTCAGGTATGATCCTAACATATACACCTTTAATTTTCTTCAAATAGTTCGTGCCGATTCGCACCATGTGCGACGAAAAATGTGTTCCAAAATCGAGAAAAAACTCGATTTTCTGGGTTTAGAAACTGTCCCGAAACCCCAACTTTGTGGCCGATTTGTGACCAGCATATTGCGATTTCTCAAAATCGGTTTAAAGAGACTTGTAGACAACCTATAAGGCTTAAAAACTATTTTTGTAGAATTAAATTTCATGCACTGTACAAAAAGTTATTGGTTCATGAAGTTGGAAAAAAAAACTGATTTTCAAAACTGAATTTTTAGAAAAATTGTCCCAATACGCCGTCCGTCCCGTCAATGCGGGCGACGTGGGCGCGAACCGAAAGTATCGAAAGGTGCGTAACGATTTCATGGACGTGTGGGCTTTGACAGAATTCAAATTGGTCGTGTGTGCGCGATGAATTTGATGCGTATCCATCAAAAATTCACCATATCGGCCTTTTGTATATTTGTCAATTACTTTGTGCACTGCGCCAACAGGACCGTATTATTTTTCTGGTCTTGTATGCCAAGTTTGGTCCGATTCTGAGACGGTCGATTGGAACGCTATTTTGACGGGCCCGCGACCCGAACCAACGGGTGAATTTGTGCACGGCCCACCGAAATCCAACTTTAGACATACAGTAGGGTTTGTCTCGTCAAACTGGACCTGTAGACATATAATTTGATGACTTTAGAGACTATAGGTTCTGGCACATTTTTTGGTGCAAAGTGGGTCCAACGGCGGACACCATTTTGATCCGAAAGTATCGTTTTGTCTCTGTGTCCAGAATTGGACTTATGGGTAGGCATTTCTAGCTAATTTTACCATTCTGAGAACGTTGGCAATGTCTGTTTCAGCATTAGGAGACAGTTGTGCGAGTTGACCATTTGTGGCTCATTGACTGGGTTGTAGTTTCGATTTTCTCAGCTCAGGACATCAGGCAAGTACATTCTCTGATAGTTTTTATTGCTTTCATATCTATTATATTTGATTCAGTTATAGTGCTATACTTGATTCTCGACACGAGGATACACAGACTAGTATATGTGAATCTCGTTATGAGATGTCATTCCCGGTTTACCTGGTATATGAGTACATGTTTAATATTGTTTCTTGTACTTGTATAGACACCGATTTGGGAGTGGGCTGACCCCCTGCTCTTCGAATCCCATGTCATGACCTGTCATGTCTGGATTCATTATACTACTCGGGGATGGGGAGTTATTAAAGGTTATGTGATCATACCCCTACTTGTTTATTACTTGTGCATAGCTCCACCCTCACCACACGTAGGGTGCAGCCTGAACTTATACTACTTGTGCATAGGTTTCCATTTTGGCCGGCCTAATCCCTATACTATTATACTACCTGTGCATAGCCGGTCAAATGGAACAGCCTCATCTTGACCCAAGCCGATCACATAACGCTCTAATATCTCATGGCACTTTATTTTTATGTTTACATCATACCTCAGATTACTTTCCATTGCTTATATTCCAGTTTTATCTTATATCTCACACATGACATGATATCCAGTTCTCTTGTTCCGTTTTACTTTCAGTTTTGATATGCCATATTGTATTTTATTATGATTGTCTCTTATAAAATTTGTCAATTCACATGGAACTGCTGTTAGTATTTGTACTTGCTCATATCCTGACAGGATAATCCCCGTTATTTTTTAGAGGATTTAGATGCATATTGCCCGACCTACTACGGGCTTGGCATAGATGGAGCCTACGACCATGATCAGCCTATGGACCCGGTGCTCGTAGAGGATGTACCGCCAGTAGTGACCTAGTTCACCTAGATTTTGCCTTAATTACATTCCAGTTTGATACTTTGAGACTTGTAGTATTTATTTTAGGATATTGTTTTATGTCTTGATCTCTGAACTTGTGATTGCGACTCAGCGTTATTTCAGACTATTTATCTCATCTTTATATTTATCTTTATCATCATGTTTATCTTCCTTAGAATTATGTGATTGAGTTTTGGTTATATTCCTCCGTGCGGAGATGACATGTTATATTTGTGTCTTAGATTCTATATATTCTAGATGACCTTTATAGTGTTCTATCGCCGATACTGCGGCGTAGGCTGGACGTTCCCACGTGCTCGTGCCCCTAAACAGGGTACGGGTCGTGACACGTTTTTATGGTAGCCCATGTAGGTCAGAGTCGCAACTAGTGCAATTTCATAATGGTGCTCGACTTAGAGTGTTAATTACGAGCCTGCTCTTAGGATATAGGTTTTAGGTTATGATATGAGTTACTCAATCACATATTAGGAAAATTCCAATTTTTTGATTACCATGACAAGCTCTTCTTGCATTTCGAAATAAATTATCCTTCCTTGATGATATCCTATCATGTGACATATTGATCTCTTTGCTTGGGACTTTTGAGAGATTCTTGGGACGACCCTTAAGAATCTTGGTTGAACGTCAATTTGAAATCCTTTCCTCTTGTTTCTGTTCACCCTTGCTCCTTGTTTTTGAATTTGATTTTTGATGGATCATCATTGATTTTGATTGCCATATTGAGATGAATTTATGGCCCAAGTTACGGTATCTTTTGATAATATATGTCGACGGAATAACAGGGAAGGTAAAACGTCTACTTGGTTATGGAACCTGGAGTTTATCGTAACTATATTAGCCGGCGTGTCGGAAACGTAGGAACCTGACTTCGGATGTACATACCTTGGTTATGAGTTTTGGGATTTCTTGCAGCCATACTAGACGGCGTGGCGAGGATACCAAACGATATGATTGTAGAGGTGCATACCCAGTTATAGAATCTACTGTTTATCGCAGCCTTGCTTACTGGCGTGGCGAGGATTCTGAGTATCATGATTTTGGACAGACGCGTATGATTATCAGATTGTATCTTAAGAAGGGTCCTAATATGTCATCTCTATCAGTTCACTTTTGTTATTATAGATTCTGTTACATCCTCAATTAGCTTAGGAGTAAGGATACATTCGGTTCTTTAGTCCAGGTCCTTGAGGATTCTCATTTCATTATAGGTTCTTCGTAGTGTGATGGCTTGGTGATTTGTAATTGGTCTGTATCCTTGAGTAATTGTGTTAATAGTTTAGAGTATGGTTAGGAAGTATTATATATGATTTTTGATAATTAAATATAGATGAGAACCTTAGAGTGATTAATGAGTGTTAAGGTAGAAGTTGCATCAGGTGCCAGAATATGAGGAGTACCCTAGTAGCTATAGCCAGAGTATTTCAAATGTTATAGAGGTTTAGGCACCAACATTTTAAGTGACTAGTTAGAGGAGGGGCATGAGTAACCTAGTATAGAAGTATCATCCAAGTATCATATAGATGAGTTAGTGCCTTGTGTAGACGGCATCAAGACTTAGGTAGACACCCTAGAGAGAGTATCCTAGATAGATCAATGTTCTTCCGTGACTTTAATTACTGGAGTATCAGAGATGTCAATCTCTAGAAACTTTCTTTCTGAGTTGTAGTAGACAAAATTATCTTCATTTTAATATATCATATCCCACTCAAACTCGTTCTCTTGTACTATCCTTGTATCGTACAACTTTTGGATCAATTTAGGCCATTGACCATTTCCACTTTTATTTATGATTATCATATGCAGATTATTATGACTTTTAAATTAGGAGAACAAGACTAGTTGTTTTCTCAAAACCAACTTTATATGCATGATCTAGACAAGACACCCTACTCCCATGACCTTCGTGTCCCACTCAGGCACACTATCTTGTACTTTATTTTATTACACGACTTTTTTGACACAAGACCAATCTTGATTCACCCCACAAAGTCACTTTTATTTTCGACTCGAATTGGGGACACTATTTCGACCCAAACTTGTTGACCCAAAATATGGACACGACCGACATTAAGCCTACTACCCACATGACACTTGTGTCCAATTCAACTGAGCCCCACATGCTACTTATTTACCCACATTCATTTGAAGAAGACAATAGAAGGTAGTATCCCATAAGTGTAGTACAGTATCCTGGATAGAGTGTGCCAGTAAGTTAAGATCTTTACGGATCACAAGAGCTTGAAGTACGTGTTCACCTAGAAGGAATTGAACATGAGGCAGAGGAGGTGGCCTGAATTGATGAAGGACTTCGATATCTAGTTGCATTACCATCCAGGAAAGGCCAACGTAGTTGTAGATGCCTTGAGCAGGTATCCATTCGCTATGTATTTGGCGACAAATCGTCATCTATTGGCTGATCTAGAAAGATTGGGTATTGAGATGATCGTTCTGAGTATGGAGATTCAGATATGGGGTTTACAGATTCAGTCTGCGTTGATGGACAGAGTCAGATCATCATAGTTTGATAACGTGGCCCTGAGGAGCATCATGGAGCAGGTACAGACAGGATTGCTAGACGATTTTTTATAGCCGAAGATGGGTCACTGAGGCACGATACTAGATTGTGCGTTTTGAGTAGAGAGTTTGGGAGGAGGTTATTTAGGAAATTCACATCGTTCTCAGTACTCTATGCATCTTGGAGCCAATAAGATGTACAGAGACTTGAGAGAGCACGTATGGTGGTATGGTATGAAGCAAGAGGTAGCTCAGTTTGTATCTCGATGCTTAGTGTGCCAGCAGGTAAAAGCCGAGAGACAGAGGCCAGATAGTCTGCTTCAGCCACTACCCATTCCAGAGTAGAAGTGGGAGCACATCACTATGGACTTTGTATCTGGACTTCCACGATCTTCAGGAGGAAAAGACGCGATTTGGGTCATCGTTGATAGATTGACCAAATCGGTCCACTTTTTGCCTTTCAAGGAGGGACTACCTACGGAGAAGCTGGCAGAGATGTATGTGCGACAGACAGTCAGATTGTACGGAGTTCCGATGAGCATAGTCTCGGATCAGGATAGTCGTTTCACTTTCCACTTCTAGAGGAGTTTGCATACTAGCTTGGGCACCCAGCTCAAGTTCAGTGCTGCGTATCACCCTCAGACGGACGGGCAGTCAGAGAAGACCATCCAGACACCCGAGGATATGCTTCGCACTTGTGTGTTAGATTTCGGTGGATCTTGGGAGGACCAACTTCACCTGTTAGAGTTTGCTTACAACAATTGCTATCAGGCCAGTATAGAGATGTCACCATTTGAGGCTCTATACGGACGGAGATGTCGCACTCCTTTGTCATGGGATGATGTCAGTGAGAGAGTTTTTCTTTGCCCGGAGATGGTGGTGGATGCAGCATAGAAGGTTAAGTTGATCAGGGATATAGACTTCGGGTGGCTCTGGATAGACAACAGCATTGGGCCGATAGCCACCGGAGACCTTTAGAGTTCGAGGTTAGTATCAGTTTTTCTGTTGTATCAGTTTTTCTGTTTGTTATTGTTTGCTTTAGGGTCTTATATTGAGTCTTGTCTTGTGTCTAGGTTGGCGATATCGTGTTTCTGAGGATTTCTCCGACACGGGGAACGAATTATTTTGGCCGAGGCAGGAAGCTTAGTCCACGCTTCATCTGACCTTTCACTATTCATGGAAGGGTCGGTGCAGTAGCCTATCGACTAGACTTGCCGCCTACGCTTGAGGGAGTCCATAACGTGTTCCATGTGTCACAGCTGAGGCGATAGGAGGCAGACCCTAGTCACGTATTGGATCACTCCGAGTTAGAGGTGGGGCCTACTCTCCGCTATCCAGAGCAGCCTGTAGAGATTCTTGATCGTCGTGAGAAGGTGCTCCGGAACCAAGTTATCCCTTTGGTTCGTGTCGCATGGAGGCATCACTCTCCAGAAGAGTCTACCTGAGAGAGGGAGGACGAGATTCAGGAGCGTTACCCTTATCTCTTCGAGCCTTGAGGTATTTTTTTCTTTGTTCTTGCCACTGTTATTGTGCTAGTTTACTCTAATTTCGAGGACGAATTTTTTTTAGGAGGGTAGATTTGTCACCCCCACTTTCCCGAATAGGACTAATATAGTCATTTATAATATTTCATTATTTTTAATATTATTTAAATATTATTTTTAATGTTTTTATATTATTATTTAAATATGTATTTTATTGATAGAGTTTTTATTTATAAAAGCTTTAATATATTTAATAAAAATATAAAATAAAATATTTAGTTTTTGTTTATAAATAAATTCTGATTATATATATATATATATATATATATATATATATATATATATATATATATATATATATATATATAAATATATATATATATGTATTTATAGGATATATATTATATATAAATATATATTTATATTAATGGGTAAATATTATGGGTTTATTTTATATAAATAAAAATATATGTTTATGTGTATATGTATGTATGTATGTATGTATGTATGTATGTATGTATGTATGTATGTGTGTGTGTGTCTATATATATATATATATATATATATATATATATATATATATATATTTATATATATATATATATATATATATATATATATATATATATATATATATATATATATATATAAGGTTTAAGTCTAAAGAAGGAAAGAAAAAAGAAAGAATCACACAAGAAAAGTATACACACACACGTTTATTTCTTAGCAGCAGCAGCTACTTATACCCGAGCGGCCCCCACCCCTTTAGTTCCTTATTAAGGAAACCCGACCTTCCCCCCCGGCTACATGTATACATATTTATAGAGAGAGAGAGAGAGAAATTTTCACAAAATCCAAACCCTAGCCGTCATACCCAACCCAGCGTACGCCCCAACGTCGACGTCGACCAATCCGTAGCCGTCCATCGCCGCAAAATGCGCAACGTACAGCCCACCCGCGCGCGGAACCTGTCAGCGAAGAGCCAACTTCAGAAATACATTTCTCCTTCCTCGCTCAGTCGTTTTGCGAGCCACTTGGTCAGGTATGATCCTAACATATACAGCTTTAATTTCCTTCAAATAGTTCGTGCCGATTCGCACCATGTGCGACGAAAAATGAGTTCCAAAATCGAGAAAAAACTCGATTTTTTGGTTTAGAAACTGTCTAGAAATCCCAACTTTGTGGCCGATTTGCGACCAGCATGTTACGATTTTTCAAAATCAGTTTGAAAAGACTTGTAGCCAACATATGGGGCTTTAAAATCATTTTTGTAGAATTAAATTTCATGCACTGTACAGAAAGTTATTGGTTCGTGAAGTTGGAAAAAAAACTGATTTTCAAAACTGAATTTTTAGAAAAATTGTCCCGATACGCCGTCCGTCCTGTCAATCCGGGCGACGTGGTCGCGAACTGAAAGTATCGAAAGGTGCGTAACGACTTCGTAGACGTGTGGGCTTTGACGAAATTTAAATTGGTCGCGTGTGCGCGACGAATTTGATACGTATCCGTCAAAAATTTACCGTATCGGCCTTTTGCATATTTGTCAATTACTTTGTACACGCTCGTCATATCGAGACGAAACTTAAGCCAAAAAGATCGTATTATTTTTCTGGTCCTGTATGCCAAGTTTGGTCCAATTCTGAGACGGTCGATTGAAACGCTATTTTGGCGGGCCCGCGACCCGATCCAACGGGTGAATTTCTGCACGGCCCACCGGAATCCAATTTTAGACATACGGTTGGGTTCGTCTCTTCAAATTGGACCTGTAGACATATAGTTTGATGACTTTAGAGACTGTAGGTTCTGGCACATTTTTCGGTGCAAAGTGGGTCCAACGGCGGACACCATTTTGATCCAAAATTATCGTTTTACCCCTGTGTCCAGAATTGGACTTATGGGTAGGCATTATTAGCTAATTTGAAACATTGGCAATGTCTGTTTCAGCATTAGGAGACAGTTGTACGAGTTGACAGTTCGTGGCTCATTGAGTGGGTTGTAGTTTCGATTTTCTCAGCTCAAGACAACAAACAAGTACATTTTCTGATAGTTTTCATTGCTTTGATATCTATTATATCCGATTTTGTTATAGTGTTATACTTGATTCTCGACACGAGGATACACGGACTAGTATATGTGAATCTCGTCATGAGATGTCATTCCCGATTTACCTGGTATATGAGTACATTGTTCGATATTATTTCTTATACTTGTATAGACATCAATTTGGGAGTGGACTGGCCCCCTTCACTTCGAATCCCATGTGATAACCTGTCATGTCTGGATTCATTATACTACTCGAAGATGGAAAGTTATTAGAGGTTATGTGATCATACCCCTACTTGTTTATTACTTGTGCATAGCTCCACCCTCACCACACGTAGGGTGTAGCCTGACCTTATACTACTTGTGTATAGCTTTCCATTTTGGCCGGCCTGATCCCTATACTATTATACTACCTGTGCATAGCCGGTCAAATGGAACAGCATGATCTTGACCCAAGCCGATCACATAACGCTCTAATATCTCATGGCACTTTATTTTTATGTTTACATCATACCTAAAATTACTTTCCATTGCTTATATTCCAATTTTATCTTATATCTCACACATGACATGATATCAGTTCTCTTATACTATTTTACTTTTAGTCTTGATATTCCATCTTGTATTTTATTATGATTGTCTCTTATAGTATTTGTCAATTCACATGGAACTACTGTTAGTGTTTGTACTTACTCATACCCTGACAAGATAACCCTCGTTGTTTTTCAGAGAATTTAGATGCAGATTGCCCGACCTACTATGGGTTTGACATAGATGGAGCCTACGACCATGATCAGCATGTGGACCCGGTGCTCGTAGAGGATACACCGCCAGTAGTGACCTAGTTCACCTAGATTTTGCCTTGATTACATTCCAGTTTGATACTTTGAGACTTGTAATATTTACTTTGGGATATTGTTTTATGTCTTGGTCTCTGAACTTGTGATTGCGACTCAGCGTTGTTTCAGACTATTTATCTCATCTTTATCTATATCTTTATCATCGTATTTATCTTCGTTAGAATTATGTGATTGAGTTGTGGTTATATTCCTCCGTGCGGAGATGACAGGTTATATTTGTGTCTTAGATTCTACATATTCTAGATGACCTTTACATCGTTCTACCGCCTATACTACGGCGTAGGCTGGACGTACCCACGTGCTCATGCTCCTAAACTGGGTGTGGGTCGTGACAATAGGAAATCCCCACTACAGAACTAACCAATTCCTTAATTAAATATAGAACCAAAAAATCCGAATCCGAATTCGGACCAACGATTTTGTAATCGTTTCGATTATGAAATCAAAACAACCATCCAAGGATCGTTCCAAGCATCCACAGGAGCAACGTAAATTATTCGAATCTCATAACGGAATGGAGACCGAAACATCATGACTATAGAAGTGACGAACTACTCTGTTAGAAATTATACCGAAAGTTGATGTCGGAATCCGAAGGATAGACTCGGACTCGATTGCGGCGTCGTCACCGACTCGGGGAGTTTCGGAACGCGTCTGGACACGGCAGCAACGCGGTCGTTCGTAACAACGGCAACATCGAGGGGCCTCGGGTCAGGAGGTCGGTCGGAAAGGAGCACCGCAGAGGTTATGACACGTGGAGGGCACGCAAGACATGGGGTTGCTGCTGGAGATCGGGCGCCGGCGGCGCCAGTCAGGGGCTGGCCGCGAGGGGTCACGCGCAGGGGTCGTCGAGGTTGACGCCGACGAGGGGTACGGTCGCAAGGACGGCCGGAAGGGCACCGATGTGGAGGTCAGAGGAGATCATTCGCGTGTGGCGCTAGCAGGGCGGTCGGGGGAGCTGGCGCGGATCGGCGCGACGGTCGACGAAAAGAGGGGTCGGGAGTGGGTTTATTCTCTGAGAAGAGAATGATGGTGGTGGTAGTCCTCTTTTAAGAAGAAAGTGGTGGTGATTTTTAGAGGTGTAGAGGGGAAGTGGCTGAGAGTATTTTGGGGAAGAGTTGTAATGGAGAGAAAAACAAGGGGGTGAGGGTCTGTGTATGAGGAAGAGGGGGTGAGTGAGTTTTTTTTTCTTTCTTTCTTTTTCTTTTTAGAAATGGGTTTTACAACCTTCCCTCCTTAGAAACATTCGTCCTCGAAATTCCCAGATGAGGGCCGGGGTACAATCATGCAATCATGCCTCAAAGTAGTCAGGGTATTCTTCCTCAACAGCCTTATGCCTAACTAGGCTAACTGCCTCATAGAAAATCCATCTAGTGCAATGTCTTCATCAATCTTATATGCTATTCTCAAATAGCATTCTTTTCTCCTTAGAAACACAGTTACTATCCACAATTATGAATTTCTAGTTTCGTCCCTGAATTGTCAATTACCGTCAAAATCTTGGAATTTTTTTTCTTCTCACCTTTCTTAGTAAACACATATAATATTTCCCGCTATATATTTTGTACTTCCTTCAGCTTGCTAATATATATCCAAAATTTAACTCTATGTCATACCACTACATGTGTTCCAATCACGTTCTTATACATTTCATTCGTTCTTGACCAAAATATCATAATTTGGTGCACTCCATCTTGTCGTAATACTCTAGTATCAAGCCTCAGTAACCCAATATCACATTTAAAATCCAACATCACGCTTCTATACTCTAATTTGTCATGATTAGTAAAAAATTTATCATTCCTTACTTATATGTGATCACTCTGTAATTTATTTAGATGTCTATTTTCATCAACATATATATATATATATATATCTTGATTCCAAATCCTTATTTACATATTTGATCCCGAATTCTCAATAAAATTTAATTATCCTGTTTAAGCTCGAATCCTGCGTCTTAATTTTACTGTATCATTTTGACCAAACTTTTTCTCTGTCAAAAATATATCTGATTACATCTTCCAACCTTGTATTATTTATAAACCTTCTATCTCTAGTTTCTGATTTGTAATCTTTTGCACCCTTCAATTCATACAATTGCATCCTTAATTAGTTACACCTTAAGTTCAAAATTTCTTGTTTCGGTCGTCCTTTATATATCTTCTGATTCATCATGCATCTTCCTATAGTGCATCTCCATGCTTATCATTTAACAACCTCTAATCTACAATGTCAATTTGCTTGGTATTCACATCATTAATTATCCCTTCCTTGATTCAAATTACAAGTGTTTATGTTTATCTCATCTTTATCCTAAAACTCATGTACTCTATAAATCCTTGCTCTAAATCATTCCAGATTTAAATCATCAGACACGAATGGATTCTAGGCATAATCACAAGGTACAGTGATAAAATATAGGCACGATCAGAATTATGTAGATATGATCTGATATAGAGTTGGAATATTGTTGTGATTAAAATCATTTTCGACATGAGAAAAATCTAGGTACGATTAAAATATGATCATAAAATAGGGAAAAATCAAATTAGGTCTCGTGAAACAGAAAAGACAAGAAAGAAACGAACGTGAACAGTTTATTGAAAAGGCATAAAATAATAGATTCTTCTGAGATGAAGGACAAAAATTCCAAATCAAATTGCAATAGGGTATAAGGGTTTGTGACTCAGAAAAAAAAATCAACAAGTTTTATGATAGTAGGATAGAGAGAATAATTAGAATAGTATAGTTATGATAGGAATACAATCGGAACAGATATTTTTATTGAGGACCAAGTGATGATAAAAGGGAATAGAAAGGATTTCATATCACTATTTCAAGGGTCAAAAGATAGGATATATAGAAAAAATGACTTACATGATAACCATCTTATTAATATCCATGCAAAAAAAACCCAATCTCTAACTCGCTAAACTAGCTGAACTACCAATATCTACAGAAAACTAAGGCAGCTGCCAAGGTATTAAAGTTAAATCTATTTAGAATCATAAATCATCTAAATCAAATTTTTATATGTCGTTGTATGTAACTCGTATGTCAAACGTATTTCAAATTTCAAGTATTTCTCTCGATAAAATCATTTTACAGACATCAATTTTCTATTGTCAGTCATTCTTCCAAAACTGACTACATCAAAGTCATAATCTTCACTTGTCAGAGTAAATCCTTAGAAAGACGATCCATGATCTATATTCGAGAATTTCCAATTTTTGAAATCAATTGACCAAATTATAATCACTAATCAAATTTTAATCTTTGACCATGCACCTAACAATCGTTCTCATCCAAATACATTAGCAAAATATCACAAAATCTCAATCATTCTTACCATAACTAATTTGAGTCTCCAATGTTTCGTAGAAATAAAACCCAATTGTCCTATTCCAAAGTTAGATGCCAAAGGTCTTACCTCAATTCTTCACTGCTTATTCACTATCATTTCATTAGTCATGATATTCCTTCCATGGTTATAGCCGTCACTTCTGAGTACAATAGTCATCTGATCATAAAAGTCCATCCTCGTCAAGTGTTTATTTACTTGAGCATTATATTCTCATGTTTATATATATTATCCAAATTCACTTACTATTTGGGAAAATCTTACCAAATCCTATATTTTCCTTGCTAACTCTACCTTCCTCTATCTTCCATAACTCTTCCTTTAATAATAAAATTTAAAATCGTCAACTATATCCATTTGTTCAAATCTAATACCCAAGCACTAGTAATGATTCTATCTTAAATGAACCATAATTTATAATTCTCTCTAGGCTAACTTGCTTACAATGTGCCTTGTCATTCTACCCTTAGCGATCTAATCTATTGAAAAAAAATATCGATCCTCTAAGGGTGCTATTACCAAAATAATATAATAAGGTTGCTAGGTAACTATCTAGGTTTTTCCTGCATATAACAGTCAACTAACTATATATATATATAGTTACAAAATATATAACTATCCACAAAACATATGCAACACACTAAAATTGGACCTTGAAAGAGATTGAGCCAATAGAGATTGACATGGTCAGAATAAGTTCTAGAAAAATCAAGTAGAATTCCACAGAAAATCCATTTTTCTGGCTGTGATAAGAGATTTCTGAAAATGGAGACAACTGTTAAAAATGTAAATCCTCTAATCAGGCAAAAGTCAGAATAATTTGATGGTGATAAAGAGACAACCATGGTCTGGATATAGTCTTAATAATATTCATAAACCAAATATATCCAAAGTCACTTTACCTCAAATTCATTCCTCAAATTCATGCCTCGTCAGAGTGCACCTGACTGCAATGAATTTTTGGCTCCATAACTTGAATAATGATAGGTTACCGAATAGTCTATCAACTTTATCCATTTCTTGGCTGAACAACATAGGAGACAAACATGATGCATTTAGGACATAGTCTCAATAATATCCAAAAATCTATGAACACCTGAAATAATTTTAACTTAGAGTCTATGCCTCGCCAGTGCGTATCTGGCTGCAGTAAACTCACAGTTTTCATACTTCAAATAAATGGCTGCAACGCATATGTGCGAAGCCATATTAGGTCACTGAATATTTTCTCAACTTTATCCATAGAAATTTCAAAGGGATAGCTCAACAATTCAAAAGTTTTTCAATGACTAAAGGAAATTCAACAATAGAATGAAATCAATTCTCGGACCGTTCCTGCTTCATGATACTCAAGGATTGAGTTTAGAAGCTTTCTAGGCCTTGAATTGATCAAGAAGTTGTATATAAAGAGTAAGGTTTCAAGTTGAATGGAGGAAGTCAACAAATAAAAATATTCTTTGTCCTTGGAATAACTTAGAAAATATCAATCAATATTGGAATTATTATTTTTGGGATAATAATTCCTTTGGAAGATTCGTGAACCAGCTAAGTTGAACCAATTCTTTTGGTAATAATTAACCTTGGAACTTTATGGTTCCAAAAGAATTTAGTTCGAGCTTAGTTCCGAGAAAGTCATTTGGGAATAAGGTCAAGACAAAAGGTTGGATACACTAGTCGTAGAAATACTTTGGATATATAAGAGTTTATTAGGTTTGCTAAAGGAGAATTTGAAATTCTAAATAGTGAATGGATCTAGATTTTAAATAAAGATAAAGAAGTAAGATTTGATTAAACTAATAAAGAAATTGGAAATATGTTTGCTGAATAAGGAGATTGAAAAATCTAATATTAATCCATAAATAGCGAAAGGGTATAGATCCTAAGGAATGGGAGAATCTGATAAAGATATGGAGGAAAATAATCCCCGAAAGACATGAGACACTAAAAGATACATAAAATCTAGAAAATAATATAGGGTGTAAAATATACCATTATACAATCGGTCTAATCTGGGTAAGGTTTGGGTACAACATAAGCAAGGTAACCTTCGAAACTATAAACAAGCAAAAATAGATTTTATATAAATAAGATAAATTCGATCCTATGTTGTGATATGGTGAAAATAATCTAAGTGTTCTAATTTTGTTTCTAGAGTCTGTTTTCCTAGAGTAAATCTAGACCTAGGTCAGACTGCAGGTCTGCATGCTGGTCTAGACTAAGTTGACTCAACCAATTTATAGAACTGGACCTGCATGGGCCATCACTAGAAACATGTCACGACCCAATCCCAATTATAATGGGTCCAGTCGGATCATGCCCAGCCTGCAACGTTGTGAGACGGCAGCAGTAAGATGTATCAAACAGTGAAACACAACATGCAAGTATCTAACGAAAATAAAATATTTTTATTAAAATTGAAACTGGTTCTGAAATGGAAATAACAAGACTACAATATCACAATTCATTTATTACAAATGTTCTGATAAAATAAGAAAGAAAAGAAAACTGTGCTAACATCTATGGTTCTGGGGTTCCTGGTTCTGGTTCAGCCAAATCTGTGGGACCCAAGTCGGACCCATAGAAAGAATAGTAAGCTAGCTCCTCTTCATCGCAATCACCTAAAAATGTTGGGTCTCTAGTCAGGAGTGAACAAGAAACACATTTCTTCCACATCTAGCATTTCTAAATTAACAATAAATGAAAATGCAAGACAGTTTAAGAAACTTTATATGTTTTTATAAATAATAGTAAAAGACAACAAGCAATATGGTCTCAACGTCAAATATGATGCAATGCTATGCTAGTGTTTTTAGTATATAACAGGGCCTGTACCGGCTGAAATAGAGGCAATATGTATACTAACGTTTCGGCCGAAACGAATAACATACGGTACGGCTCAACCCCCTGTGTGGTAGAGGTTAGCACGAGAGAGACAAGCGAGAATTTTGGCTTTGGTCATAGGCGTTATACTACTCCCCCAAGCAATCCCCGAGTCAATGAGTCCATGAGTCAATAAGTCAATATAGCAATCCGTTAATCGATGTGGAGTCCGAGAGGGATCCACGGTGAATCAGTATAACTATACTAAATCAACTGATGCATACATTTAATTATTAAAGTAAAAATACAGACATGGAATAGATATAAAACTTGCCTTGGTTGTATCCTCGACGTGGAAGCGACAGCTAGAAAGTAACCGTTATGGTACATGGATCCGAACCTACATTAATAACAATCTGTCCTTAGAACTTACCCAAGATTGGCTAATAAACCACTAACATAAAACTACGCTAATTATAGACATTTGCCGTTCTTATTAGAGAAACTAATAATTTAAATATGTAATATTTTGGTAAAACTATTTTATTAGTATTTTGTAAATAGGCAAAAAATAATATATTTTGGAGTACTAACACAAAAATAGCAGTTTTTATCGAACATTATTTTAATAAAAAATATCGCATAAAACATGAAATTATTAGAAAACTAATTATAATTATTTTCTAAATAACTTTTACGAAATATCTCACTAATACTATTTGTTTAGTAAGGAAAATTATTTTAATAATAACAAATACAAAAAACTTATTTTAGTAAAACTTACGATTTTATTAGAAAAGACGTTATTATCTCTAGTTTTCATTCCCATAAAATTTATTAATACAATAATGGTTAAATTATGACAATAAACCTTTTTATCTAAAAAATGCATAAATATATAGATTTGGCCTAAAAATACTATTTTCCATATTAAAGAATATATTTTTGATTCGAAACTATTTTTGAAACTAATTTAATAATTAATAATAAATTAATGGCAATAATAATAATATTTAAAATAACGTTATTCCTACGATATTCGTAATTAACATTTACTAAACCTTTAAGCCTAAAAACTTACATTTTAATATAACATTTATATAGGAAATCTCCACTATAGAAGTAACCAATTCCTTAATTAAACACAACCAAAAAATCCGAATCCGAATTCAGACCAATGATTTTGTAATCGTTCTGATTACGAAATCAAAACAACGATCCAAGAATCGTTCCAAGCATCCACATGAGCAACGTAAATTATTCGAATCCCATAACGGAATCGAGACCGAAACATCATCGACTATAGGAGGGACAAACTACTCTCTTAGAAATTATACCGAAAGTTGATGTTGGAATCCGAAGGGTGGCCTCAGACTCGATCGCGGCGTCGTCGTCGACTCGGGGAGTCTCGGAACGCGTCTGGACACGGCAGCAGCACGACCGTTCGTAACAACGGTAACATCGAGGGGCCTCGGGTCAGGAGGTCGGTCGGGAAGGAGCACCGCGGAGGGTATGACACGTGGAGGGCACGCAAGACATGGGGTTGCTGCTGGAGATCGGGCACCGGCGGTGCCAGTCAGGGGCTGGTCGCGAGGGGTCGCTCGCGGTGGTCGTCGAGGTCGACGTCGACGAGGGGTATGGTCGCAAGGATGGCCGGAAGGGCGCTGGTGTGGAGGTCAGAGGAGATCGGTCGCGTGTGGCGCTAGCGGGGCGATCGCGAGGAGTTGGTCGCGGATCGGCGCGGCGGTCAACGAAAAGAGGTGTCGGGAGTGGGTTTATTCTCTGAGAAGAGAATGATGGTGGTGGTAGTCCTCTTTTAAGAAGAAAGTGGTGGTGATTTTTAGAGATTTAGAGGGGAAGTGGCTGAGAGTATTTTGGGGAAGAGTTGTGATGGAGAGAAAAACAAGGGGGTGAGGGTCTGTGTACGAGGGAGAGGGGGGGTGAGTTTGTTTTTTTTTCTTTTTAGAAATGGGTTTTATATATCATACGAGTTACAATTATGTCTTGCATTTTTACATTTTATAGGTTCAAACCGCTTTTTTGTATGATGTCGATGACAAACTGGTACCAAAGGTCGGGATGTGTTTTGACTCATTGGAAAGCGGTGAACATTTTTATTTTCCATATGCTAAGGCTATTTCTTTTGATGTTAGAAAATTTCACACTAATTACGATGAGAAAACAAAAAAAGTGATAGCAAAAACTTATGTTTGCTCAAAAGAGGGACATCACAAGCCGAAGTCCATTGATTCAAAAGTTGAGGAAGATAATCCTTTCAGACCAAAGGTACAAAAACCCAGAGGAACCATGAGAGAGGGATGTAATGCGAAACTTCGTATTAAAATAAATAAAGATAAAAAATGGAAAGTTGCACAGTTTGTGGAATATCATAACCATGCAATTACAACGCCTCGAAGGAAACATTTTTTGAACATAAATCGCGAAGTAACTGACTCGCATAAAAACCTTCTTGGTTTATTCAACAAAGTAAATATTGGAGCCTCTAAATGTTCAACCGTTCTAGCAATTAAATCAAGAGGGTATGATAAAACTGGATGCTTAGAAGTAGACCTTAGAAATTATCTAAGGGATGCTAAAGAGTCGACAAGAGCTGCTGATGGACAATTATTCATAAATAATTTAAAAAAATTGCAAGACATTGACAGAGCTTTTTATTTTGCATTTGAATTGGATGAAGATAACAAATTAAAAAATGTGTTCTGGGCAGATGGACATGCAAGGAAGAATGTTATGCTTTTTGGTGATGTAGTTGTATTTGACACTACATATGACACTAATACGTACTCTATGATATTTGCTCCATTCACTAGAGTAAACCACCATAAGCAATCCACGAATTTTGGTGCTGCCTTACTCTCTAATGAGAAAACAAAAACATTTGTTTGGCTATTCAGTAAATTTGCTGATGCAATGGGTGGAAATAAACCACATGCAATCATTACAGATCAAGATCCAGCTATGAGCATTGCTATTGAACATGTCCTTGAGGGTATGCGACATCGATATTGCATGTAGCATATATTGAAGAAAGTTTCTGAAAAAGTTGGAGGTGCTTTACATGCAAACAAGAAGTTTCATAAAGAATTAAAGAATTATATTTATAATTCAGAAACAATAGAGGAGTTTGATTCTAGTTGGAATGTTGTTATCAAGGAATATGGATTGGAAAATAATAAATGGTTTCATGATACGTATGGACTTCGAGACAAGTGGATCCCTGCATTTTTTAAGGATGCTTTCTTGGCTGAAATGAGAACTACACAACGTTCTGCGAGTATGAATAACTTTTTTGGTCACTTTACTTCTGAAAAAACAATTAATGGAATTTTATTTCCAATTCGAAAGGGCCATCTCAAGACAAAGGGAGTTGGAGAAGGAGAAAGACCATGCCACAATTTACAGAACACCAAGCATTATGTTTAGGCATTATGTTTAGTACTTCTGTCGAGATTCAAATGAGTAAAATATACACTCATAGTATTTTTTATGATTTTCAAAAAGAGCTTTTTGAAAGATTTTTGGTTTGCGGGACGAAGGAGATTAGATCTCAAGGTGAAAAAATGGTTTATGTTATTACTGAACGTGGAAGAAATCAAAGGAAGTTATTTATGATCCGATGACAAAATTTGCATCGTGCTCATATATGCTATCCGAGGGTGAGGGAATTCTTGCAGACACATTCTAGTTGTATTAAAAAATGATGAAGTTGATGAGCTTTCTGTCTATTATATTCGCAAGAGATGGACCAGATATGCCCTGACCACACCCATTTTTGATATTGATGGAAATGAATTGGGTAAATCTTTTGAGAACAAGGAATAAGTAAATATATTTGAACTATGGGACCTTGGTCTGACTTTATGCATGAAGCAAACATGTCAAAGGAATTGTATTTGAAGGCGAAGGAAGGTATGATGAGTCTGAAAGACAGTTTGATCGAGTAGCGAAATAGTTCAAATATTGATGATGGTTCCCAAATTCAATACACTTCTAGTGCTTTTTTTGTAGTTACTGATCAAATCAATGTTCTTCCACCCAACATAGCAAAAACTAAGGGCAGTGGCAAAAGGTTGAAAGCCGGTAAAGAAATTGCGATTGAGCAACAAAAGAAGAAACCAAGGTTATGTCGTGGTTGCAATGAAGTTTGTACCCATAACAAGCGCAATTGTCCAAATTCTAAGCAATGAGGTAGTTTTCTATTTTAATTTGTTTGAGCCACCCATAATTGCTTCTTATCTATATCTATTTCATGAAATAATTAATTACAATGTGTTAGTTGACTCTTCCTTTTTTTTCTTTTTGAGAGAAAGGTAGTTGACTTTTCTTTAGATGCATAAATATTTCATCATGGGAGCAATAAGAGCTTTAATTACCAGGTATCTATTACATGCATACTATTAATTTATATCTATATTCTTTTATATCATGAGATTGAAATCATTCAGCTATTGAATTGTACACGAATGCTTCATTGCAGACGGAATACTAGCAAGGATAGGACCGAGAAGCAGCCAAGACAAAAAAAGGGACAACAAGCTCAGTTGATTGAGATTTAAATTGGAAGAGCAAACAAACATTTTTTGTGTAATCAAACCTTGCGATAGGGAGACTTGTAATATGTTCTAGTTAATCTGAAGCTTAACTGTGTTGATCTTAAAATTTGGAGATGATTTTGAAGATTCCTTGCGATGGGGCATTGCCAGATTCTTGTTATGGTATTGTCATTATTCCTAAAAAATAGTCATCTATGATGAAATTATATCAATCCCTTTCCGATAAAATAGTATTTTGTGGAAAGGTAAGAAAGTGTAAAATTTTGCATATAGTTTTGATAACATCACCATTAATTGTCAAACATTTTTTGTAGTTTATTTCTTTTGACAATACAATTTTTTTGTTCTGAAAATGCACCATTACCATTATCAAACCTTCATGATTCTGTGCTATAACTTTGTTTATCAGTTTCCTTGCCTTCGATGCAGCTTGGTAGCCGAGCACTTTCTGTTCAAATTCCCATCTCACCAGAGGTGGATATAACCACAATAGAAACTCAGATCTCACTCTGCTATGCGCAGAATCATGCGTGGTACTGTCAATTTATTCTACGGTGAAGTTGCTTCCAAAATATTTTTTCTATTGGAAGAACCCAAGGGAACAAAAGTCTATAGTTATTATCGAGCTCATGACACCCATATATGCCTTACATCTTTTTGTTGGCCTGTTAGACATTCAGGGCAGTGATATATTCTTTACAATCATTTTAATGAGATGATTAAAATACGATAAGGAGGACAAACTACTATGTTCATTCATGCACATTGGAAAAATATATTCAGTACAAAACATCAAAAATCTATTCATAGCCTAGAAATAAACATTGGAAAAATCTATAGAGAACAAACTACTATATATGTTCATTCATGCACATGGACTATATTGATAAAAAAAATGACTTACCTCCCACTTGATTGAACCTAATTCAAGGTGCACCCCACAGTTTTGCAAAAATGTACAGTACCACACACTTTAGACGGAATCCGTCAAAAAAAAATTAGACCAAAATGCCCCTACCTTCTTTCCACTTTCCTCTCACCCACTCCCCCCCACCCCCACCCCCTGCGGCCACCGCCCCCGCTCCCCCTCCCCTACCTCCGTTGCTTCTGTCGTGGCCACCGCCCCTCCCCGCCTCCGCCGTCGCTACTGCCGCCGCCGCCACTGCTGCTGCCGCCGCCGCCACTGCTGCCGTCGGAGGCGGGGAGTGGGGGAGCGAAGGCGGGGAGGGGGGGAGCGGAGGGGCGTTGACCACGGTGGATGGGAGGGTGAGAGGCTGCTGCTGCCGATGTTGCTGCCGCTGCTGCCGTCGAAGGCGGGGAGGGGGGAGCGAAGGCGAGGCGGTGGCGGGGAGGGGTGGAGCGGAGGCGGGGAGGGCGGGGGGGAGCGGGGGCGTTGGCCGCGGGGGAGGGGAGGGGGAGGGGAAAGAGGAAGAAGACATGGATATTTTGGTCCAATTTTTTTTTTGACGGAAGCCGTCCAAAGTGGGGGGTGCTGTACATTTTTGCAAAACTGTGGGGTGCACCTTGAATCAGGGTAAATTAAATGGGGGGTAAGTCAAAATTTCTCTAAAAAAATGATAAGGAGGTCCATGCACCATTAGCCAAGAAAAAGACAATTCATTGGCACGCACCTTGCTCCGGATTGGCAGTGAACTCCTTTTCCAAAGAAGTCTTCATATCCTCATTTCATTATTGCAAAGAGGATAGCCATACCCACCAGGGAACGTGAATACTGTTAGTAATGGAGAATGGAATAATGTTTTGTGTATATTCATTAGAGGAAAACCTCAATTTATAGATATTACAAAGAAAGCAAATATAGTAAGTACAACGGTAATATTACAAAGAAAGAAAGTACAACGGTAATATTATAAAGAAGGAAAATACTAAAAAGAAAATTATGTAAGTGCATGACTCTATCCTTAACATCCCCCCTCAAACTCAAGATGGTTTAGAAAACATATTGAGTTTGTATACGAGAAAGTTGAATCGAGCTAAGGGGTGTGTCTTTGTAAAAAAATCTGCAACTTGAGCTTATGAAGTAATGTAGGGTAGGTGAATTTTTTTTTTATAAAATGATCCCTGACAAAATGACAGTCAACTTTAATATGTTTGGTGCGCTCATGGAAGACATCATTGTGAGCTATTTGAATAGCACTCTTACTGTCACAAAACAGAGGAGTTGGCGATGAATGTTCAACGTCCATGTCATGAAGTAACCAGCGTAACCATATAATATCAGACTTAGTGTGAGCAAGGGCCTTGTATTCATCTTCAGCACTTGAGCGTGCAACTATTGTTTGCTTCTTACTTTTGCAAAAAATGAGAGAATCGCCAAGAAATATGTAGAAGCCAGTGGTATAGCGACGATCTGTGACATCTCCCGCCCGATCAGAATCAGAATAGGGACGGAGAGTGAGCGTGGAGGTAGAAGATAAGTGTAGTCCTTGATATAAAGTGCCCTTCAAGTAGTACAAGATTCGAGTAACAGCTGCATAATGAACAGAGCGAGGTGAAGATATAAATTGACTGACAATATGAACCGTATGACTAATATCTGGTCTAGTAATAGTGAGAAAATTAAGACTGCCTACAACCTGGTAATACATAGTAGGATCAGAGAGTAAGGTGCCGTTAGATGCATGAAGTTTTGCATTCAATTCAAGTGGAGTATCTGCAGTCTTAGTATCAGTTAAACCTGCTCGAAGAAGTATTTCAGATGCATACTTTACTTGAGAAAGAAAATAACCATCGGAAGTATGATCAACCTCTATCCCAAGAAAGTAACGAAGAATACCTAGATCTTTCATCTTAAAACATGTGCTTAAGTGTAACTTTAAAGCTTGAATACCTTGTAAATCATTACCTGTAATGACTATATCATCTACGTATATGACCAGAATGACAATACCTTCGCTAGATGAGCGAAAGAACATAGCAGAATCATGTGTACTTTGTGTAAAACCATAATTAGTAATAGCAGTGCAGAACTTTTCAAACCAAGCTCTAGGTACTTGCTTGAGACGGTATAGAGCCCGACGAAGTTTGCAAACCTGATGAGGAGAGTGTGGAAGACCAGGGGTGGTTTCATATAAACTTCCTCTTGTAGATCTCCATGAAGAAATGCATTTTTGACATCCATTTGATGCAGTTTCCATTGACGAATAGAAGCAACTGTAATCAAAGTTCGTATAGTAGTCATACGAGCAACTGGGGCAAACGTTTCTTCATAGTCAATACCGTATTCTTGGGTAAAACCTTTTGCAACTAGACGGACCTTATATCGATCAACAGAACCATCAGACTTTGTTTTTATTTTATAAATCTATTTACATCGTACAATGGATTTACCAGGAGGAAGATCTACAAGATCCTATGTGTGAGTATCTTGTAGAGCAGATAGCTCTTCTGTCATGGCTTGTTGCCAAGTAGGTCAGAGGAGGCCTCATGATAGGTTGTTGGTTCATGAAGGAATAAAAGAGCAGACAAATAACAGTGATAATCTGTCAGATAAGCAGGTTGGTGTTTATCACGAACAAGATGAGTTGAATTTGAAGGGACTGGATCAGTTTCTGGAGAGACTAGTTCAATAATGGTTGGATTATTCTCAGGAGAGATAATGTTAGAACATTGGACAGGATGGTCCGATGGTGGAGCTATGACATGCTCGGTACATTGTATAGGATGACTTTATGGTGGTGGTTGTTCAAAACTTTCAGGTGGTGAATCAACAAAAGGGTCATGAAATTGATGTGATTTAGAGACATCTGTTTGATATTTTGGGAGGGAGTAAAAGGATATCTTTTCCCAAAAAGTAACATGTCGAGAGACATAAAGTTTTTGAGAAGAGGGATCATAACATCTGTAACCTTTTTGTTGAATACCATAGCCTAAAAAACACACATGGTTGATTTCGTGTTGAGTTTATCTCGTTCTCTTTTGGGAAGAAGGACAAAGCAGGTGGAGCCAAAGACTAGAAGTTCTGATTAATCGGGAGGGGTATGATAAAGACGTTCAAAGGAGGAAATCCCGTCAGTGACTAAAGAAGGAATACGATTAATGATATAAGTAGAAGTGTGAACGGACTCCCCCCAAAAAGTACGAGGAATCGAGGAGGAACGAAGTAAAGTACGAGCATTTACCACAATATGACGGTGTTTGCGTTCTGCTACACCATTTTGTTCAGGTGTTTCAGTACATGATAATTGAGGAAGGGTCCCTTGAGATTTCAAATAATCATGAAATGGCTTGGATATATATTCGCCTCCAGAGTTTGACCTAATTTTTTTTGATTGTTTTTGAAAACTGTGTTTTGACCATCGTACAAAATTCAATATAGACTTTAAGAAAATCTGAATGAGAGTGCAATAAATATGTCCATGTATAGCGAGAATAGTCATCAAAAAAAGTACATAATATTGGGCACCTCCCATGGACTTTATTGGAGCTTTTCCCCAAACATCAGAATGCACAATATCAAACGGTGATGAAGAAGAAGTTATACTATTATTAAAAGGAAGAGCTGGTTGTTTAGCTAATTTACAAGCAGCACAATAAGGTTCTTTATCTAAATGGATAGAGCCTAACAATCTTTTATTCATCATGTATCGAAGTCGAGAAAAAGAGACATGACCTAATTTGGAGTGCCAAAACATAAATGGAGATGAAAAAATTGTTGGAGCAATAAATGAGGTACCAATGGCGGACGGGATATGAAGTTTGTCCAGAACAAAGAGGTGACCAATTTTACGGAATGTTCCAACTTGCTTTCCCGTTGAGCGGTCCTGAATGACACAACCAGAAGATGAGAAGTTAGTATCAAATCCTTGATTAGATAATTGTCCAACAAATAAAAGATTCATTAATAGTTTTGGTACAAGATAAACATCTGAAATAGTCAGGTTATTAGATGTTTTAATGGATCCAATATGACTTGCATAAATGGTAGTACCATTAGCAGTATGAATTATAGGAGATGGGAGAAGAGGAATTAAATTCTCAAAGAAATTAGAATTACAGGTCATATGGTTTGATGCACCAAAGTCAAGAAACCAGCTAGTAGAGTATATACCTGAAGAGGCTAATAATGAAGAGATGGTAGTGGAGTTGTTAGCAGTAGAAATAGCATGTTTGACCATTTTTTGAATATCAGCAACAAATATACTATGTTCGACGAATGGTGACGTAGAGACTGCCATAAGAGGTAAATAGACTTCTTCTTCTTTTTTTAAAAAAATTTAAAAAGAACAACAAAAATTAAACAGATAAAACATATAAAAAATCTCGAGTAACAAATAATAAATAGATTGAGCAATGGGATGGTCAACAGTGATAAGTTGACGTTTAAAAAAAAATCAACTAAGTCTATGGAAAGTCTTATGCGTAAAATGACAAACAAAAAACGAGAGTAAAGAATCTATGTGTACAGATGTACGTGTGATGGGAAAAACTTTTGAAAAAAACTCTATGAATGTGCCAGATCCCCACGTGATGGTAAGAGAGAGGAAAAAAGAAACCACTCTTCTTCCTTTCAAAAGGAAAGAAACCGATGGGCTATATGGTAGTTATAGCAAATATTTTTTTTTAACGAAAACTAAACCTTCAGAAGTGTAATCAGATGGAAGTCGAAGGTGGCGACTTCAGGCTCGAGATCGGACGCAACAGCCTGAGGGGTGTCGAGCTATAGCGTACAATTGGACCCGCGAAGAGTGATGGAGATGAAGTGGTGTAATCAGAGGAAGGAGCTACTATAGTAGGTTGCGAGGCCACGTGGATGGCCAATGAATGGACTGTTGCAGCGTCCACAGCTAGTTTTCATAGTCACCGACAGGTTCAGATAGCAGTCGTGAAAGCAGGCAGTAAGAGGTCGTCCGGAGGCCACGACTGGGTGGCAGAAACAGGCGCCTGGGTTGAGGATTAGTGGAAGATCCTTGCAGTTAGAGCCAAAACTCTGATACCATGTTAGCAATGGAGAATGGAATAATTTTCTGTGTATATTAATTAGAGGAAAACCTCAATTTATAGATATTACAAAAAAAAGCAAATATAGTAAGTACAACGGTAATATTACAAAGAAGGAAAGTACAACGGTAATATTATAAAGAAGGAAAATACTAAAAAGAAAATTATGTAAGTGCATGACTCTATCCTTAACAAATACAACGCTTAGCATTGGCATAAACGGGTTCCTAACAAGAAAGTCAACGGTGACCATAGCGGCGTCGAAGATGAAATAATAGATCGAGACGACAAAACTGCATATTCTACTTCTTTTGTCGTTTATATTGCAAAGCATATTGACCTGCCAAGTTTGCACATCCAATGTAAAAAACCATCTAGAGTGACCGAAAATGTGTAGAGTATAAAAAGAGCGAGAAAGATAAAAGCAACAATAAGTAAAACAATACCAAAGCAAAATGATTTGCATCTCGGTGGTGCGACTGTTATAACTTTGCATACTTTGGCATCCAACAGCAGTAGTTTGGGATCTTTTAATTTTTAATCTTTGGTCCAAACTTGAGTGAATCATGGTCCAAACTTGAGTTAATCTAGATAGTCAATGTACAGAGAATGCAAACTCAATTTTGGAACCAAGTTGAATTAAAATATGCTAATCTAGCATTTAGTACAAAGTTTCTACAAGCTGCAGACATGATCAAAACTTGAAAGAATGGAAACTCGTAGAATTAATGTAATGATAGCATGTGATACTTGGAACAAAACTAGTTTAGGAATCATTGGAAGAAGATGCATGTGAGAAAAAAAACATGTAAAAGGATGCTAATCTTGCATTTAGTGCGAAGTTTCTACAAGTAGTAGACATGAGACATATGCTCATGCAAGGAGTCTACCGAAACATCTCCAGAAAAAGGGGAAAAACAACAACATTGTTTTTCTTCTTATTAATAAAATCACACAAATTCAACTAAACATAAAAAACAAATTCTTCCATGACATTTTTCAAATTCTTTTCGTTTATTTAGAGATACTTGGACAAGGATTGGTACTAGGAGAATGGAATGCGAGATAAATTCATTCGTCTTTCGCAGTCGTATCCGGTCGGATGCCAATCCCTCGTGGAGGAGACAAAAGGAAGGACTCCGGCCGGATGCCAATCCCTCGTGGATGAGACAAAAGAAGACTTTTTTTTAAGGGCACTACCAATTTTACTTGGGGCTAGCCCTTACTTAGGGGCAGCCCCAGAAGGTGAAACTTTTACTGGGGGCAGCCCAAAAGTTACTTGGGGTTAGCCCACCCCCCTAAACCCTCTCTCCCATTTCATTTTCTCTTTTCCTTTCTTTCTCTTCCAAAATCTCCAAAACCCTAAAACCATATTCTCTTCTCCACAAATCCATTCCAAATTTCTAACCCTAAATTTCTTCTACATTCTAAGAGAGTTCAAATCCAAGAGATAGCACGCAAGTCCAAACCATCATCAGAGTCTAGGTATGTTTTTTCTCTAACTTCTTCTACATTTTTCTACATTCTATTCAAATTTGAAGAATCTTTGTTAATTCTCCAAAAAGTTTTGATAAATTATGTTTAGAATCACTTTAGGGTTCATGAATGGATTTTTCGAACACGATAAATTTTACATTTTTCTTGAAACCCTAACCCTAGAACACGACAAAGTATCGTGTCGTTGTGGCCGTTCGGCTGCTACATTCGCGGCTGACAACATTAGCACTGCCAGGGTTGTGGCAGTCCTAATGTTAAGGAGGACTGCCAGGCAGACCGTAGTTCTCTTTTGAAAAAGGACTGCAGGGAGTCTGGCAGCCCTTAATATTTGGACTGTCAGAACCCTGGCAGTCCTAATGTTGTACTTGTTGGCTTCCAGCAGTCCAATATAATTGTAGGACATTATATTTTCCTGTTGTCTATTTTCTTATGTATTTAACTGTATGTTGTCTTGCCGTTCTGCGGCCGCTCCCAAGAGAATACAGCCCACCATGTCGGTGCGTAAGGAACGCACTGCGAGCCGTCCTCTAGAGGGAACGATGAGAAATTTTGAACCGCCTCCAAAAAGCGAAGTCACTAGAGCAACCGGCCGATAAGAATTTCCCTTTATGCATAATATGGAGGCGCGTATGAAGGCCCGGCATGATAACTAGTTTGCATTTGGATGTTTAACTTATTTGGATATGATGTATATATTTGGATGTTTATATTTGGATATGTTTGGATATGGACATGTTTGGATCTTATTTGGAAACTTGGTTGTTGTTATTTGGATCTTGTTTGGTGTTATTTGGAAACTTTGTTGTTGTTATTTGGATCTTATTTGGAAACTTGGTTGTTTTCATTTGGATCTTATTTGGATGTTTAGATTTGGATATGTTTGGATGTGGACAGAGTTTGGATATAAAACTCTCTGTGAAGAGAGTTTCATACTGGACTGCCAGCCTGACCCAAACTCTCAGTGAAGAGAGTTTGGGTATAAAACTCTCTTCACAGAGAGTTTCATACAGGACTGCCAGCCCTCTGACAGTCCTTCATTATGTTAGGACTGCCAGGGGCCTGGCAGTCCTGACCTAAACTCTCTTGGGTATGAAACTCTTTTCACAGAGAGTTTCATACAGGACTACCAGCCCCTTAGCAGTCCTTCATTATGTTAGGACTGTCAGGAGGCTGACAGTCCTGACCCAAACTCTCTGTGAAGAGAGTTTGGGTATGAAACTCTCTTCGACTGCCAGCCCCCTAGCAGACCTTCATTATGTTAGGACTGCCAGGGGGCTGGCATTCCTTCGATTTCAGATGAATCTCATCCAAACCCAAACTATTGATACCATTAAGTTGAAGGCACTCTTATATTTTCTCCACCATTATCTGGAATCCGAGGGAGCATAATAACAGTGGTGGAGTTCTGCAGGCCAATGGTGACAACATCTGAAGCAATGGTAAGAATTTTATTTTACTTTTCTAGATGATACTAATGCTAAGAATCACTATTCGGTTTCCAACAGAAAATAGGTGAAACCATAACAATGCTTCCGAAATTGTGCAGAAATGACTGGATAATATTCTTGGTGTTAGATAAATCTTTGAAGTCACTAATAAAATATTTCCTCCCTATTGGTTTCATAAAGGATCCAACTTCAATATCCAAAGCAGTTTGACATTGTATAATGCAGCCATAGCTAACGTCCTAATTAATTTTAAAGTAATAATCAATTTTCAGCCCATGTCAGTTTTGCTGTAATAAGAAAATTGGCTTACATTACCTAGGTTTAAAACTCTTTTCAATATCTGTTTATGACCCTTCCAATGAGTATTGGTTCGTCAGTTTTGAGGGGTTTAAGCCTAGTTGCAAAGAAATGGACACATCATAGCACTGTAAGTTCATGGCAACGCAGAATCTAGCCACCTATTTTGATCTATCTTAGTGTATTTTAGACTGTCCAGGTCGTATACAATGAGTCCGACATGGCCGACATTTTTGGAGTTTTTATGCTCCCTTATGTTTCAGAGGTAAGAACCAGTCAATTTTGATAGTTTCGGAATACGATACCTATTACTGTTTTGAGTTATATATGCTTCTATCGCACTAGGAATCAACATTCTTATGTGTCGAGTTTATGAATTTGTTGATGATACTAGTTGGGAGCAGGTGCCATGCTAGTTGGAAGACACTCTAATCTCATAAAGGTAAAGCATAGAAAAAGAATTAACTAGATATAATTTTATAACCTAGAAATGTAGGTTGGGGGAAATTTTGGGAAAAAAATTGGGCTAGGGTTTAATTCTATGACCTAGAAAAGTTGGGAGAGAAGAAAAGAGTAGAGGGAGAGAACAAAAGAGTAGATGGAGAGAGGAATAGAAATAAAAAGTTGTTATTTATACCGTTCTTTGGGCTAGCCCCAAGTAAAAAAATGGATGACAAACTTGTAATTTTTTGAACATTTTTGGACTAGCCCCAAGTAAAAATGAGGCGGCTATCTTAAAATTACATAGTACAGAAAGAGGAAGGAGAGAACGAAGTCTATCCATGGGATCATTAATATTCAGAATCATATAATTAGTATAAAATCACTACCAAAATACAGTAAATTAGCGACCGAAAATTAGCGACAAAAATTTTCCGTCGGCGTTAGCGACGACTTTGTGGCAACTAGCCGACGGATTACCGACGACAAGCCGTTACATTTTTTATTTTATTTTTAGGAGAAGGAAAGGTCGCACATCCGTCGCTAGGGCATCGGAGATATAGCGACGGATAGTCAGCCGTCGCTATGCAGTCGATTATTTGGCGGGAATTGTGTGGAGAATTGGCGGAACAATTCTTCGACAACGTAGCGCCGGATATTCAGTCGGCAAGTATCAAAAATAGCGACAAATGGGCGACGGATTAAAATCCGTCGCTAGTCCGTCGCTACATATACGTTCCAGACTTAAATTGAAACGGAGGGGAAAACTTTTTGCATTCATCCAAATTCACTCTCTCTCCTCTCTCTCTCTCTCTCTTCCGCGGCTTCGGTGATCGGCGTCGGCGTACTCTCCTCTCTCTCTCTCGAAGGTAATCCCCTCTCTCTCTCTCTCGCGGTGTCGTAGGGGCTGCGGGGCGGCAGGCTTGGGGCGGGGGCGTTGAGGGTTGGGCGGCGGGCTTGGGGCGGGGGCGTCGGGGGCTGGGGCGGCGGGCTTGGGGCGGGGGCGTCGGGGGCTGGGCGGCGGGCTTGGGACGGGGGTGTCGGGGGCTGGGCGGCTAGCTTAGGGCTGGGGCGTCGGGGGTATATGCTACCGACGCACAGCCGTAAGCACTCTTCATATATATATGCAACCGAACTACTGGGCGGCGGGCTTGGGGCGGCGGGCTTTGGTCGGGGGCGGCGGGGGACTTTGCTTCTCAAATTCATCTGAGTCTATATATTGGCTAAATAATATGTTATCCATATTGGGTGTTATCCATTAGTTTGGTGGTGTTTGGATTAGTAAATATGAATATGGGGTTTGGGTTCATGGTGTATATGTTCACTGTCTGAAGGATAGTGCGAGTTCTTCATCTGCCTTCTTTGTTAAGAATATCCTTGGGACATTCGCTTCATCAAAGTCACTGAATAAGTGAAATTTTTCCTGGAAAACCGACCCTTAGAGTGTATCAGTTGTGTGCTTCTATATAGATGTATATATCTATACATCTAACTGTGATATACATATGTGTATGTGACAATCTCAGTTAGCGACGGACTAGTGACCGGTTAGCGACGGATATTTTCAGCTCCATTTGCATTAATCTACGTACGACATGGTGATCAAGACATAGTCCCTACAGCCATTCGACTGGCGTGGCAGAAACTATGTATCCGTAGATAAAGCTGACTGTCCTCCGACCCTCATCCCTAGGCAATGATGATACGACAACCTATCACTATATCTTATATAGTAGTAGATGATGTTTTAGTATTACATTATGTGAGTTCATCTTGATTCTGTTATATCCTTCAGATACTAGATACGATAAGAACATATACTACACCATATGTACAGAACATAGATGATTCACACTAATGTATGCTAGAATAATTTTGGGTTATGTTCTGAGCCATCCGTTCTGATCAAGCATCTTCCTTCTCCTCTCCTCCACCATGGCTCTGGACCCATCTGCTCCTCCCTACTTTCCTTCTTCTTGTTTGACTCTCTCAGCCCCATATGATATCCATCTCAAGTGTAGAGTCGGGGGAGAAGAAGTAGGCAGGAAGAGGAGGGAGAAGCAGCATAGCCGACGGCATGACCCGGAGGAAGTACAGATATTTTCTTCAACATCCGTAGGAGAACTATAAGGATATATCTTTTCACAACATGTCACATTGTCAAAGGCCCTTAATGTGAATATCATGTTACCGCGATGTCGGAAGACTAACATATCATAATTTTTTAAGCCGTGTATTTTGACATAATTCTTCCAACTCTTTTCTTCTATGTAGTAATCTTGCATTACTACATAGCAGGAAAGAGTTTGGAGGATTATGTCAAAACACACAGCTTAAAAATTATGACATGTTAGTCTTCCGACACCGCGGTAACATGGTTGTCACATTAAGGGCTTTGACAAGATGATATGTTGTGAAAAGATATATCCTTATAGTTCTCCTATAGATGTTGAAGAAAACCTATGTACTTCCTCCGGGTCATGCCGCCGGCTGTGCTGCTTCCCCCTCCTCTTCCTGCCCACTTCTTCTCCCCCGACTCTACACTTGAGGTGGATATCATATGTGGCTGAAAGAGTCAAATAAGAAGAAGGAAAGTAGGGAGGAGCAGATGGGTCTAGAGCCATGGTGGAGGAGAGGAGAAGGAAGATGCTTGATCAGAACTTGAGGAGGAAAAGTTGTGACGTTGATAGCATGAGAGAGGGAGAGGGTGAATGGAGGGAGGAAGTGGCTGCATGCCTTTGGCTCACTCAAGCGGTATTTGTCCTCCGACCCTCATCCCTCGGCAATGATGATATGACAACCTATCACTATATCTTATATAGTAGTAGATGATGTCTTAGTATTACATTATGTGAGTTCATCTTGATTTTGTTACATTCTTCAGATACTAGATACGATAAGAATATATACTATACCATATGTACAGAACATAGATGATTCACACTAATGTATGCTAGAATAAATTTTGGATTGTGTTCTGAGCCATTCGTTCCCATACTTGATAATTAAGCATGTGAAATAGAACAGATTATGTTTAGTTTGTCTTACGATACAGATTTTTACATCCAAATTGAAATGGATCATTACTTCGTTGATCGTATATAGATGTACTAGCGGATCAACCTCCTGGACCGTAGGTGCTTATAAGTATTGACTGTATCGGATTAGTATCGATCAATCGTTTTGGTATGGGACGTATCGATTGGTATTGGTCTTAGCGAATTGGTATCGTGCTATTCGATATGTATCGGCCGTATAGCTAGAATTCATATTGGCCTTATTGATTTGGTATTGGTCATATCCGATAGGTATCGACCGTGTTGGATTAGTATAGACCATTTCGGATTAGTATCGTGGAAGGTTTAGTAACAACTGTACTTGAATTTCTCTCTTCTAGAGCTAGATTACCATTGCAAGAGAGTCACAAGAGCGTAGCTGGCCAGTTACAGAACATACATACTTCCTTTTCAATCTCACTTTTTCTGATGGAAAAGGAAGCATGTATGTTACTGTAACTGGCCAATCACGATCTGGTGACTCTCTTGCAATGGTATTCTAGCTCGAGAAGAGAGAAATCCAAGTACAGTTGTTACTAAACCTTTCACGATACTAATCTGAAATGATCTATACTAATCCAACACGGCCGATACCTATCGGATATGACCGATACCAAATCGATAAGGCCAATATGAATACTAGCTATACGGTCGATACATGTATATATCGGATATAGGACGATACCAATTTTTTAAGGCCAATACTAATCTGATACGTCCTATACCAAACCGATAGACCGATACTAATCTGATACACTAGATACTAAGTACATCCGGCCTATACCAGCGGATCCACCAATTACTGCATGATAGGTCCAACGACTCCAGTTACATCCGGTTATTGGTGAGTACATGATTACATAGTAATTCTGTTAGTCTTATGATACAGATTTTTACTCTCTCATGCTACCAATGTCACAACTTTTCCAGTGCTGCTCCCTCTAATAATGATGAACGCAAAAAACCAACGTCACAACTTTTATAATTTGAGTAAATTTCTTTACCCTATATAAAAATTTCTGTTGTCAGAGAGATGGCTCCTAGGACTCGCCGAGGTGGTGCTGCTAGTCGAGGAAGGGGCCAAGGCAAGAAACCCTTGGAGGTCGACACGGAGGAAGTCCCCGTCGTCAAACAAGAGCTGGTGACTGTTAAGGAGAAGGTGTTACCAAAGGTCGAGGTCAAGGAAGAACCGATGACCATCAGGGAAGAGATTGCTCCCAAGGTTGAAGTTAAGGAGGAGCTACCGTCAGAGAGTAGTAGCATCGGGACCGACCCTCCCGTCCCTATAGAAGACCTCAACCAGATTGAGCCTTCGTATGCAAAGTGGCTGATAGAATGGTACATGTCTCAATGCAACTATGATCCCTGGCTGTGAGGATTCATCGTCTGACTTGCGGTCTTTGCTGAGGCCAAAGTCGATTTTCCTATGTGTTTTAGAATTTTGGAATATTATGGAAATTTGGAATATTTTGGGAATTGATATTTGTGCTATGATCGGATTATAACGACGGATATTAGGTTACTCTTCAGGATAATTGATGTCTATTTTATATTAATTTGGTTTGGTCTATATGATTCTTGGATAATTGGTGTGCATTAAATTCGTATATGCATATTTGGTCTATGTGATTCTTGGATAATTGGTGTGCATTATATATTTGGTCTATGTGATTGTTGGATAATTGGTGTGCATTATATATTGGTATGCATATTTTTGCGAACAGGGAAAGTGCTGCAAGTTTTTTTTCAAAAAAATCTCATTTAGCGACAGACTAGTGACCGATTAGCGACGGATATTTTCAGTTTTCGACTACTGTTCGACGGCATATCCGTCGCTAACTGGAGATTTGAAAATATTTCCAGGTAGCGACGGGTGGTCGACGGAATATTCGTCGACAACGTTCTGGTGGTATATAGTTCGACGGAATGGCGACGACGTATCCGTCGCCATGGTTATGGAAATACCAAGCATTTACAGAACATGATCGACGGATAATCCGTCAGTATTCCGTCGCTAACCCGTCCTTTGTTAGCGACGGTGATCGACGGAATAGCGACGACTCATCCGTCGCCATGGTTCTGGAAATACAGAACATGGTCGACGGATAATCCGTCAGTATGCCGTCGATAATCCGTCCTTTGTTAGCGACGGCGATCGACGGAATAACGACGGAACGATACACTATGATATGCTATTACGACAGGTTTACCGACGGACCACTACGTCGCTAGTGTCTACACAGTTCAGTATTTAATACTTGAAATGGACGAAAGCCCGTCGGAAAGTCGTCGCTAATGCTTCGTATTATGAAGTCGAAAAGCCGTCGCTATTCCGTCACTTGACGACTACGTAGCGACGGACCGTTATTAGCGACGAGCTGATTGCCGACGGATTATTTTGGCCAAGACCCGTCAGTGGTCGGTCGCTAGTACAAATTCCCGACGAACGGACGACGGATCTGGCCATCGCTAAATCGACAAATTTTGGTAGTGAATCTTTATTTCCAATGATATTATTAACTTTTCTTAAATATGTTATTCAAAATTCAACAATTAGATTTAGATTGGTATAAGATCCTACAGCTATAATTAATTGTGCTCATTTGCTCATTTAGGGGTATACTCATTGGATAGGCACACTCTCTCTATATATATATAATCAAACGACTTTGTCATATATTCATGTAATAGGCGCAAAATGCCGATGCATGCACAAGTCAGATCATGACCAAAAAGATAAAAACTGGCAGGGAAGAAAAAAGAAGAACCCGCTGCGAGGCATAACACCTCGAGCTAATAAAAGACCTTAGGTGTTGAAAGAGTTCTAGAAGCCTGCCTTGACGTGCTTGCACAGTTTATTTGCCTTGTGGATTTGCATGTAGACCTATCTAATCAATTGGTCACAGTTGTACCGGTACCCTTCATATCTATGTTTGTTACGATTCTTCCATAAAAGCCAAGTGATGGTCGCTGCAACGATCTGGTGGCCGTAAGAAGCTTTGCCCCATGTAGTTAAAGGATCTTTGAAGCCTCCGCTGACCGAGTTCGGGAGGCAAGAATTCGAGAAACTAAGCCACACTTCGGACGCCAGATCTCCCGATGAGAGAATGTGGTTTGCTGTTTCAGGTTCGCACTCCGTGCAACAACGGTAAGCTGACGCTAGACTGAAGCCTATGGTGGCGATGAAGTCGTCGGTGGAAAGTTTCTTGTGAAACGCTCTCTAAAGCAAAATGGACCACTTCTTAGGGATACAAGACTGCCAGAATAATACGATAATAGGGGAAGCCGTGCCAACCCCACGTGCCGCACGCCTGGTCGATACAAGGAAAAAGGAACCATCAGCCGTCAGTGACCACCGTAAGGAGTCAAGGTCCTGTCCAACCACCACACCTGTCACGACCCGCTCCAGAATAATCGGACATGAGTCGGATACGCCCAGCCTTCGTCGTTAGACACGACGAAGTAAGCTGTACCAAATTTGGAAAATCTAACCAGATAAACATAATGTACACAATCACAGCATCTATACACGATCCCAGAATGATTACCATAATCCACAATTCTATATATTATAAATGTACTAGTCATCAGGAATAAAATGTACTATGAATTCTAAAATAATATCTAAGAGTAAAGCAAACAGTCTAAACCTGAAGCCTCTAGCTAAGTCATGTCTCCATCATGCTCAGCTAATGTCCCAGGCTCTAGCCCATATGGTATAATGATATCCAGCAAGTACACCTTGCAACATATCCAGTCAGGAGCGGAGCAAAGTACAGTTCTAGGTAATGAACAAGACATCATGATATGAAAGTACAAGGAAACATGGTATGTAAAGCACAAGAAGGAACATGGTGTACAAGCACATAAAAGAAAATGGTATGTAAGAACATGAAAGAACATGGTATCGTATGGTATAAGCTCAGGAAACACAGAAACTAGGTACAAGATATATCTCCTGAACATGTGTGCACAATGTTTGAAATATAACTAAGTATGTGACCGGCTAGGGATAAGCACATGAAAGCACATGAATGGTGCGGCTTAGGACCCGCGTACACAATACGGGGCCTAAGCTAAACACACTTGAGTTGTTTCTTGGGTTTGGTCACATAAACAGTATATTTCTCCTCCCCAGGTACAAGTAATAAGAACAAGGAACATGAGCACCAGAAAAACATGTCGTGTCGCAGTGTGTCAACAAGGAAGCACATGATATAATGAAATGTACAAGACCATAGAATGTACTTGCCTTGCTCCGGGAAAGTATGGGTAATGAATGGAGCTGGATGTCCTCCTGTTTATTTTAAGTACAAGTTGGTTAAGTTCTAACATCATCTAACTAATAAACTATTTGTTCCTAACTATACTAACTTTTATAAATTTAGCACTAATAATCATATGACATATCTAGCAAAATGTCGATTAACAATTTATACTGCTAATCAACTAGCCATTCTTACCCAAAAATTATCATTATAAATTAGTTTATAAGCTAAACATATATTTATACCAAATTTGATAAACAAATGTTTAAGACGGTTTCTCATATTGGAAAAATATTTGTATAGAGATTTTATAGCAAAAATGAACTTTATTCAGCCCAGGACATTTGTCAAGAAACATGTTAATATCAGCACTTAGTGTCTTTACTCATTATGATATGGCTTAACTCAATATCTCAGATCCCTCCAATATGCTAAGTCCAAACTCCTGTAGGATGAATCTTTATTTTCACTCAGCCAACTTATACATCTAACGACAGAGTAGCACACAAGGAACCCATTAATATTCCCAACTAGGTCTGAGCAAGTCACAATGTGAATGGTAGAAAGTTAACTCTAATTAGCCGAGCCCACATATGCAAAGAAAACTGAAGCCACCAATCAGAACAAATCTTCCTTCTCCCAAAAATATTTCAAATAGCAACACACTCTTACCTACCATAGTTTTGCAGGATATAGACCCATACACTGAAAATTGTACCAACCCAGGCCAGTACACTCTTGGAGCTAACTGCTACTCCAACTTAAAACTTGGAAGAATAGTTAATTTATTCAAAATATACACTACTACTGAATCAAAGCAAAATAAGAATCATAGTTAACTATTATTCCCTCTTCCTAGTCTACGATTTGAAAGTTTTGAAAAGAAAAAATGTAAGAATGGCTAGACATTCAGAGATTAAATCCCACAAGTATCAACAAAAGAATTATACATAAAGTGTATACAAAACTAACATAAGTTTAAAATTGAGTTATCAATCATCTACAGACCAAGGCAACCTCTCCACAGTTTTGAATCAAAAGCAACTCAAAAAAATAAAGAATGCAATTCTCCTTCGAATGTCCAGTTCAATACAGTTAACCAAATGTAAAAATCATTTGAAATCAAAACGTAGCTAACTAACAAACTCTCAACCTAGAAGAGCATACGACCAACTGAGAGTTAAATCGAATATAGGCTCGCGCCTAACTGCTCTCCAGTTTAGTCACCCCTCCTGATGATCCTCATCCCGGATATGTACAGAACTCTGGATATGAACAGAACTTCGGACATGATCACGCGAAACGCAACACTCAGAACACGGCTGTACATTAAACACAGCGAACTGGCACCCCGGACACGACCACTTATTTGGACACGTACCCCTGGTCGAGCATGACAGCATTCCGATACGTACACTGAACACGCCACATCCATCCAGATACGATCCGCACCTGATATGGCTACACAACGGCACCCGGACACACACACTGGACACAAACACATCTATGGCCCACACCGCGACTGTTCCTGGACAAACCCGTACTCAAGCACAAAAAATAGAGAATCAAAATCGATAGAAAGATAGCATAGGTACCTGGAAGGGAATTTAACCGAATTGAAAGTGAATCGCCAAGCGTCGGACACGCCCTTCGTGCTCATCTGAACTCAAGAGTTCTCGCTGTCTCCAACCAGTTGGTCACAAGATTCCAGTTGATGACAGCTCCCACAACTCGATATCAATTTTGGATCACGAACAAGAACCTTTGAGCAAGGTCAGTGATCATTAGTTAGTAATCGAGAATGAGTGAATTATGTCAAAATCAAGAAGAAACACAAGAACAGGAAGGATCGGAACATGACTCACCGATCTGTCGAACTTCTCGATCGAAGAGGCTGGAATTGGCAGAGGTACACTGTGTCGCCTGGACTTCCGTAAGCGTCGATCGCTGTCCTCGGGAAAGAACTCCACCGTAGAAGAATGATCGAACCCAATCGATCGCCGTCGTCGTCGTGGTAAAATTCCTTGCGCCACCAGGGGTAACGAACGCCTATCCCGCTGGACTGAGGGTCGCCAACGGCCATAGCTGTCGTCGGCGAAGCTAGGGTTAGGGTGGAGAATTTGGGAACGATAAAAGGAAAGAGAAAGAAATAGGAAAATTTTGATAGAGCTTTGGCTCTGTTGAAATGAGTGAAGAAAATAAATGCTTCTCTCTCTCCGAGCATCAGCCAAATAAAGGAAAGAAGGATTTTACATTAAGCCCCCCCCCTCAAATTTATTACAAAATGACCCTTCCTTCTTAAGGCAAAGTTCATAAACCCCCTCTTCCTTTTCATAATTGCACATAAATCGTAAAATCAGTTAGAAAAGTAAGTGGTGGCCCCAAGTTTGTTATAACAAACTTTCAAGTTTTTAAAATAATTCTGGCCTACAAATTTCCCTCCAAAAGCATAAATCAAAATATTTATCATTTAAAACTAGACCTATTATTATTAAAAAATATTAATTCTCTAAAAATAGGAAAACGGAGTTACAAATCTCTCCCCCTTGAAAAATTTTGTCCTCGAAATTCGAAGACCCACAAAGTAAATCTCAAAACCGCAAAAGATTTAAACACCAGTCATTTATTGAACATAGAATCTTTGAACACAAGAATACAATCAGGCAAACAAGCTAGGATAACGCTCTCGCATCTCGTCTTCGCGCTCCCACGTGGACTCTCCCGGAGAGTGGTGTCTCCACATGACTCGAACAAGCGGTATAATCTGGTTCCGCAGGCGCTTCTTCCTCCGATCAAGGATCTCTACTGGCTGCTCCTCGTAGATCAAGCTTGGACCTACCTCCAGCTCTAAATAGTCCACCACATGGCTCGGGTCCGGAATGTAGCGTCGAAGCTGAGACACGTAAAAAACGTCGTGCACTCCCACTAAGCTAGCTGGAAGCGCTAGTCGGTATGCCACCTCGCCAATCCGTGCCGTCACATCGAAAGGTCCGATGAATCTCGGACTGAGCTTCTTGCCTCTGCCAAAAAGAATGGTCTCTGGTGGGCGAGATTCTTCAGGAACACTCTGCTTCCATCTGCGAACTTCAGTGGCTATCTGCTGTTGTCCGCCTAGTGCTTCTGTCGATCCATGACGCTCTGGGCCTTGAGACCAAGTACACACAAGAAGTTGGAATAACACGATCAATGGTCTAGAATCAAATAGGCACGAGATAGAATGAAGTTCCAATTACAACTTAGAGGAGCAAAATCATGAAGACACAACTGTTAAGTACGATAAAAAAATTGATATTTTAACACAAGTGGACTAGGATAAGATAGGAAAATCATGGTCAGATAGTCATGATTTAAGGGTCGAAGTTTAGACAAGACACAAACGAAGTATGGAATTAAACTCTGGCAATGTATAGTTTTGAGGAATTCAATGATCTAACGATAAAATGCTAAAGGGAAGTTAGCAAGGGTTGATTGAGGAAACGTACGAAATACTCAGGAGATACAATATCAAATCAGGATAAACGTGCAAGGAATTGTGATTCTCGAAAACCTATAATCATAGGGAAAGGAACATAGTTTCTATGGTATCTGGAAACATATAGATATTTGAAATCACTTTACTCAGAATCCTTACCCCGCCAGGGTATACCTGGCTACAGTAAACTTCGGCTCCGTGACTCAAATAATGATATGTTACCGAATATCCTATGCACTATATCCATTTTTCAAAAATCATCAACGAAGCAACCCAAGAGATCACGACATGAAGAATTTAGGACAAGTCTCCATAATACCCGAAACCTATGAATGTCTGAAATTACTTCAACTTAGAGTTTCTGTCCCGCCAGTGCGCTGCTGGCTGTAGTAAACTTTCGGTCTCCGTAATCCAGATAACGGCTGCAGCGCGCAACTGTCACGCCATAGTAGGTCATCGAATAGTCTTTTAACTTTATCCATAGAAAATTTTAAGGAATCAAAATGAGTTTCAGTAGTCCAAGTCAAGAAGATGGTGAGATTATCTGACTATTAGAATACAAGGGTTTATTAGGTACTAAAAGACGACAAGGGATCCAATCAGTGAGTACAAAAGGCAACCAGGAAGATTTAAAATTTCAGACAGGAAGCGAAGTTTCAAATTATAATAAAATTTCAACTGATATCTGGAATGGTAACAAAATTCCATATATGGGACATTATCCCGAAGGGATAACAAAGTCTCGAAGGATGAATTGAAGCAAGGTATCAGATAGGAGACAAGTTTCAAAATAAGAAATAAATCCCATACTGGAAACAAGTTTCAATAAAATCTTAAATAACAATGAAATCTCGAGCAAAAACTTGAATTGAAAACGAATTCTCCAATAAGGTACATAGTAAAAAATAGAAAATCAAGTATCAACAAAGTCGTGAATAAGGAACAAATTCTCGAATAGAAAATCTCAACAAGGAAACAAGATTTTGAATAGGGAACACGGTCTCAACGAGTCGCGAGTAGGAACTGAAGTTTCAAAGTCTGGAAAAATCTTGAATATGAGACTAAATCACGAACAAAACAAAGCCTCGTAAATAGAAAACATGATCTTAAAATCTCAAATGGAAACAAGTTACGAAAAAAGAAAAGAGAATCACTGGGTGAAATAGGAAACAAGTATCCATGAAATAAGTGATACCTCAAATAGGGAACAAGATTAAAACAAAGTGGTGACCAGGACAATTTCTCAAACAGAAAACAAGCCATGAATAGGAAAAGAATTCTCATATAGAGAACATGTCAAGTCCTCAGATTTGAAAGGAAATTTTCAAAGGATGTCTTGAATGGTGAATAGAAGCAAATATTGAATAAAATCAAATTCCAACAAGCCCCGAATAGAAAACAGAACCTCGGGAAGAAAATAAAATTTATAAATTGTAACTAGTTCTGAATGGGAAACAAAATTCTTGAGTAGAATCTCGAAAAGAAAGCAGGGTTACGAAGAATGGATGGAGGAGTATCAATCAACGAATAGGAAACAATATCTCAAAATAAGTTTCGAATATCCACCAAGGTTTCAAAATAGAAAACAAGAAGTTTCAAGAAATGGTCTAGATGCTAAAAAAAATTTAAGAAAAGACTGGATTGCTAATCAAGATACATGGTTTTTCCAACCATGCAAAAGAAATCTTCTGTCTTCATTCTATCTTCAATATTCCTCCGGGACGGCAATCTCTCTAACCTTCTTCAACTTTCCTGACGTAGACTGGTCCTTGCAGTAATGCTCCATATGATTGCGGAATCTAGAGAGGTTGGTCCCCTTGCTGTAGTCCTGATACTCCTGGTGTTTGTCCTTGGGCGGTGCGATCAGCGACCTCCGGGCAATCCTTGACTTGATGGGCAAACGATTCGCAGAACAAGCATAGCCTCCGTCTTTTGTGGCACTCCTCGAAGCGATGTCCTGGATGGCGACAGAAAGCACAATTGGTCATTGTCTGAATCTGATGATGCGGCTGAAGAAGCGATGTACGAGTATGGCAACGCTTTGCGGGTTCAGGGTAGTTACTGTCTTCGTCATAAGTCTTCATATCTCTTATGTGCTTCAGCTTTCTGTCTCATTTTATTGTCTGTGTTATATTCTGGATCTCATGGCTAGTGGCTTCAGTCTTCAGAGGAGTCAGATCCTCCAAACTTGGATAATCTTCAGTGGCGGCTCCAGGTTCTCAATCTGCTTCTTGGCGCAAGATGTGCGCTCGGTGTCGGGGAAGCCCAAAAATCCAAGAGTCTGGAAATCAGAAGTCCTTCCTGGCTCGGAGAGTGTATCCATAAGTCTGACTTGGAAAGGATGGCATGCTCCCTCTGGTTATCAAGGGACTCTTCAAACGTCTCCGTCAACTACGTACTACCCATGGGAATAGTAGAGTGATAGAAGGTAGTGGAAGCTCGAAAGCGTCAAGTGAAGGTGAATCGACGGTTCCTATATTTGTGTGCTTGAATCATCTAAAAAACAGAAAACTGTTAAATGTCCTAAACAACAAGTGTTTAAAGAATATCAATATACCCGATGTACCCGATTTCCTATGTTGTGATCAAGTTTCTCTGGTTTAATCAAGTCCCCCAATAGTACTCTAATACCTAGGTACTATTAAGATAGACATGCATGGGCCACCACTAAAAACATGTCACGGCCCGCTCCCGAATAATCGGACACGAGTCGGACACGCCCATCATTCGTCGTTAGACACGACGAAGTAAGCTGTACCAAACTAGGAAAATCTAACCAGATAAACATAATGTACACAATCATAGCATTTATACACGATCCTAGAATGATCACCATAATCCACAATTCTATATATCATAAATGTACTAGTCATCAGGAATAAAATGTACTATGAATTCTAAAACAATATCTAAAAGTAAAACTAACAGTCTAAACCTCAAGCCTCTAGCTAAGTCATGTCTCCATCCTGCTCAGCTAATATCCCAGGCTCTGGCCCATATGGTATAATGATATCCTGCAAGTACACCTACAACATATCCAGTCAGGAGCGGAGCAAAGTAGAGTTCTAGGTAATGAACAAGACATCATGATATGAAAGTACAAGGGAACATGGTATGTAAAGCACAAGAAGGAACATGGTGTATAAGCACATGAAAGAACATGGTATATAAGAACATTAAAGAACACGGTATCGCATGGTATAAGCTCAGGAAACACAGAAACTAGGTACAAGATATATCTCCTGAATATGTGTGCACAATGTTTGAAATATAACTAAGTATGTCATCGGCTAGAGGTAAGTACATGAAAGCACATGAATGTTACGGCTTAGGACCCACGTGCACGATGGGGGGCCTATGCTAAACACACCTGAGTTATTTCTTGGGTTTGGTCACATAAACAGTATATTTCCCCTCCCCAGGTACAAGTAATAAGAACAAAGAACGTAGCACCAGAAAAACATATCGTGTCGCAGTGTGTCAACAAGGAAGAACATGATATAATAAAATGTACAAGACCATAGAATGTACTTGCCTTGCTCCGAAAAAGTACGGGTAATAAGTGGAGCTGGATGTCCTCATGTTTTTTTTTAAGTACAAGTTGGTTAAGTTCTAACATCATCTAACTAATAAACAATTTGTTCCTAACTATACTAACTTTTATAAATTTAGCACTAATAATTATATGACATATCTAGCAAAATGTCGATTAACAATTTATACTGCTAATCAACTAGCCATTCTTACCCAAAATTATCATTATAAATTAGTTTATAAGCTGAACATATATTTATACCAAATTTGATAAACAAATGTTTAAGACGGTTTCTCATATTGGAAAAATATTTGTATAGAGATTTTATAGCAAAAATGAACTTTATTCAGCCCAGGACATTTGTCAAGAAACATTTTAATATCAGCACTTAATGTCTTTACTCATTATGATATGGCTTAATTCAATATCTCAGATCCCTCCAATATGCTAAGTCCAAACTCCTGTAGGATGAATCTTTATTTTCACTCAGCCAACTTATACATCTAACGACAGAGCAGCACACAAGGAACCCATTAATATTACCAACTAGGTCTGAGCAAGTCACAATATGAATGGTAGAAAGTTAACTCTAATTAGCCGAGCCTATATAAGCAAAGAAAACTGAAGCCACCAATCAGAACAAATCTTCCTTCTCCCAAAAATATTTCAAATAGCAACACACTCTTAACTACCATAGTTCTGCAGGATATAGACCCATACACTGAAAATTGTACCAACCCAGGCCAGTACACGCTTGGAGCTAACTGCTACTCCAACTTAAAACTTGGAAGAATAGTTAATTTATTCAAAATATACACTACTACTGAATCAAAGCAAAAAAAGAATCATAGTTAACTATTATTCCCTCTTCCCAGTCTACGATTTGAAGTTTTGGAAAGAAAAACGTAAGAATGGCTGGACATTCAGAGATTAAATCCCACGAGTATCAACAAAAGAATTATACATAAAGTGTATACAAAACTAACATAAGTTTAAAATTGAGTTATCAATCATCTACAGACCAAGGCAACCTCTCCACAGTTTTGAATCAAAAGCAACTCAAAAAAATAAAGAATGCAATTCTCCTTCGAATGTCCAGTTCAATACAGTTAACCAAATGTAAAAATCATTTGAAATCAAAATGTAGCTAACTAACAAACTCTCAAACTAGAAGAGCATACGACCAACTGACAGTTAAATCGAATATAGGCTCGCGCCTAACTGCTCTCCAGTTTAGTCACCCCTCCTGATGATCCTCATCCCGGATATGCACAGAACTCTGTATACAAACAGAACTCCGGACACGATCACACGGAACGCAACACTCAGAACACGGCTATACATCGAACACAACAAACTGGCACCCCGAACACGACCACTTATCTGGACACGTACCCCTGGTCGAGCATGACAGCATTCCGATACGTACACTGAACCTGCCACATCTATCCAGATACGATCCGCACCTGATACAGTTACACAACGGCACCCGGACACGCACACTGGACACAAACACATCTATGGCACACACTACGACTATTCCTGGCCAAACCCGTACTCAAGCACAAAAAATAGAGAATCAAAATCGATAGAAAGATAGCATAGGTACCTGGAAGAGAATTTAACCGAATTGAAAGTGAATCACCAAGCGTCAGACACGCCCCTCGCGCTCATCTGAACTCAAAAGTTCTCGATGTCTCCAACCAGTCGGTCACGAGATTCCAGTTTACGACAGCTCCCACAACTCGATATCAATTTCGGATCACGAACAAGAACCTTCGAGCAAGGTCAGTGATCATTAGTTAGTAATCGAGAATGAGTGAATTGTGTCAAAATTAAGAAGAAACACAAGAACAGGGAGGATCGGAACATGACTCACCAATCTGCCGAACTTCTCGATCGAAGAGGCAGGAATAGGCGGAGGAACGCTGCGTCGCCTGGACTTCCTTGAGCATCGATCGCTGTCCTCGGGAAAGAACTTCGCCGCGAAAGAATGATCGAACCCAATCGATCGACGCCGTCGTCGTGGTAAAATTCCTTGTGCCACCAGGGGAAATGAACGCCTATCCCGCCGGACTGAGGGTCGCCAACGGTCATAGCCGTCGTTGGCGAAGCTAGGGTTAGGGTGGAGAATTTGGGAACGAGGAAAGAAAAGAAAGGGAAATGGGGAAATTTCGACAGAGCTTTGACTCTATTGAAATAAGTGAAGAAAATAAATGCTTCTCTCTCTCCAAGCATCAGCCAAATAAAGGAAAGAAGGATTTTACATTAAGCCCCCTCCTCGCTCAAATTTATTACAAAATGACCCTTCCTTCTTAAGGCAAAGTTCATAAACCCCCTCTTCCTTTTCATAATTGCACATAAATCATAAAATCAGTTAGAAAAGTAAGTGGTGGGCCCCAAGTTTGTTATAACAAACTTTCAAGTTTTTAAAATAATTCCTGGCCTACAAATTTCCCTCCAAAAGCATAAATCAAAATATTTATCATTTAAAACTAGACTTATTATTATTAGAAAAATATTACTTCTCTAAAAATAGGAAAGCGAAGTTACAACACCTGAGGCGGCGAGACCGGCATCCTCCTCCTCTCCGATCCACGTACGTATCCGCCCCCAGTTCCAATCCCCATCGTTGGCCCATAGATCCCTGATAGCGTTGGTGGTGGGGGCCCTCGGGGAAGGTTGAAGAAGGTCATCCCCCGACCACCGTTCGAAAAAGAGAGAGAATTCGCCCGATCCCAGCCTTAACCGAATCAGAGGTTCGACAAGCCACCTGCCGTTGAAGATGCGATACCAGGATGCAGAGGATCTACTGTTGATAGTGGCGACAGTAGGATACGAATGTTTGAAATACCTGGCCTTCATGCAGCGTGTCCATATGGTGCGATTATCTCAGAGCTTCCACCATATCTTCATCAAGCAAGCAACGATGATGTGTGCCAACCTGCAAAACCCTAATACTTCCTCGAAAGTGGGTCTGGCCATAGTGTCCCAACTGGCCTAATGACGCTTATCCTTATCGTTACTGTGGCCCCAGAAGAAGGTGAAGAGATTTTAATGTTGGAGAGGACTATTTTATGAGGGGAGCAGGCGGCCAGGGTGTAAATTGAAATGGAGGAAATAACATGCTGGATCAAAATCATCTTTTCACCAGGCGATAGGGTTGCGTTGTGCCAGCCCTCGATCTTCTTTCTGATTTTACCTAATAATTCGTCGAAAAGCCCCAAATTGGATTTGTCGTACACCAGCGGACACCCTAGGTACATGAAAAAGGAGGGCAGGAGACGGAGAAGGCTATGATGTTGGTTAACAGGGTATTGTGACCTCTATCTGTGGAGTAGTGAGCATAGATGATGCTTTTGTTAGGGTTGATGCGCTGACCAGAGCATCGGGTGTATCTCTGTAACGTGTTGTTGACCACCTCTGCAGACCCGACATCACCGAAAGAGAAGATAAGGATGTTGTCAGTGTAGACAAGATTGGTGATGATCGGGCAGCCACTAGCAGTGTGGTAGTGCTGGAAGCGAGTGGTGCTGGTCATAAGCTTGATATTTTGGCTCAGCGCTCCAGCGGCGATGATGAAGATGGTTGACGATAATGGATCTCCTTGTCTAACACCTCGGGATGATTTTAAAAATCTGTTTGCTTGACCGTTGACAACGGTGGAGAACCACATGTTGCTAATCGATCTCTAAACGATGTCGATCCAGGTCTCTGAAAAGCCGAAGGCCCTGAACACCCAGATCATAAATTGCCAGTCAAGCCTGTCATAAGCCTTCTCCATGTCTAACTTGATGGCGATGTTGTCTCCCCTGCCTGAAATTTTTTTTTCAGCTGATCACCTTTGCGCCAGCAAAATGTTCTCTAAAATATTATGGCCACGGACGAACCCGCTTTGCTCTTCAGATATGATTTTGGGAAGTAAACCAGACATGCGGTTCGAGATGACCTTGGAGATGATCTTGTTAGTGAAAGTGCACATACTCAGAGGGCGAAAGTCTTTGAAGGTCTTTGGATTATTCTTCTTGGGGATCAGAATCAGGTTGGCACTAGATCGATTTGGGGTATCTGGCTCCTCAAAAAAAAACAAGTACTGCCTCGTGAATGTCCGTCTTGATAATATCCTAGCAGTATCTGAAGAAGATGTCGGTGAAGCCGTTTGGGCCTAGGGTGATATGCTCGTTCAGCGACCAAATGTCATCTTTGATCTCGAGTTCGGAGGGCTGTAGCTACAGTTGGATGTTGTCATTGTCCTCGATCAAGCATGGGATAGCCGCCAATAGCACCTCATCCTTGTGAATTACTTCTTTGGTGAACAACTTAGAATAAAAGGAAGAAGCAGCCACTTGAATATCCCATTGTTCTTTAAGAGTATTGTCGCTTTCTTCAGTAATCTGGTGGAGGATGAGTTGTTGTCTGCTTCCCTTAATGCAAGAATGGAAGTAGTTCGTGTTCTTGTCTCCCTCGATGTCCCAAGTCAGCCTGGCTTTCTGTTTCCATAACTCCTCCTCTACTTTGAGGCGGTACTTTAAAAGTGCTTGGATGAGGTTGAGTGAAGCACGAGCCGAAGGCAAGCCTTCATGGACGAACAGAATCTCCACGCGAGAGACGTCATCTTCAGCAGAACGGACATCCTGGAAGTTGTCTCCGTAAGCTTCCTTGCTCCAACAGGGTAGCGCTTTCCGAGTGGCTTTTAGTTTGGCCGCCACGCGGTATAGAGGGTTTCGAGGTCGTCGGGACCGTTCCAAGACGCCATCACAGTATCCCTGAACTTTGGGTGGTGGGTCCATAGAGCGAGGAAGTATAAGCTTTTCTTGGGCTGGTTAGTCTTTCTGCTGACCTCGATGAGTAGCAGGTAGTGATCTGATTCAATGGAATTGAGCTGCGTGAGTCTGGTGTTGAGCTCGAGGTCCACCCAATGTGAGTTAATGAGAGCACGGTCAAGACGAGAATATTGATGGCGGGCACTTTTTGCATGTTACACCAAGTGAAAGTGCTACCTGAGAACTGAAGAGTGGAGAGTGGGCATCAAAAATAAAGTTGGCAAAGTCATTCATCGAGGATGAGGGAGGTGGCCGACCTTTCGACTTCTCTTCCCTGCAGATGATAATATTGAAATCTACAACGCATAGCCATGGGAGGTTGGAATGATAATGATGAAGGTCGGTCAGAGATTCCCAGAGCTGTTTGCGCTCAGTAATATCGTACTACTAAAATATGCCCTATTAGCGACGTCGTTTAGCGACGGAAAGAAATTACGTCGCTAACTATATAATATAGCGACTCCATCCTAATGACGTCGCAATACGTCGCTAAATAGCGACGTTTCGCGATACTAGATAAAGTATGTCGCTGAATAGCGACGTTCAGCAACATATTAAGAAAATATGTCGCTTATATTAAAATTATTGTGACGGTTAGCGATGTCCGCTGTTGACGTCGCTAACTTTTTTACTTAGGGCACAGGACTCCCTTTTCCCCCTCACTCGAAAAATCAAAACTCGAAATTTTTTTCCCCCTTCCCCCCCGGTGACTCTCTCCCCCGCGGTGACTCCCCCCCGCGACGACTCCCTCCGCCCCCCCTCGTCGAGCTCCTCCTCCTCGAGCTCCCCCTCATCTCCGGCGGTAAACCCTAACCTAATTCCTTCTCCTCCTTCTCTCCCCTACACACACAGAGAGAGAGACACACACACACACGCGCGGAGGGTGACACACGTACCAAGTATTTGTGGAAATGCCCAATAGGTCATTTATAATCCTAATTTCAGTTTTGTACATAAATGATGGTAGGTTAGTCATGGTTAAGGTATTCCAATTGGTTTTCATATGGATTCCTATATATATCTATGTATTTTTGACCCACAAGTCATGTATATATGTAAATATATATAAATTGGTATATATTTATGTATGTGGACTATTTTAGATAAAAGTTTATAAATATATAGTGCGTGCGGTTGTGTCTTGTGTGAGAGTGAGAGAGGGGGAAGCATGGCAAGTGTCTTGGACATGTTTTGGGTTTTATAATTAGGTTTAATTTTGTTCAAACCTGATTCATATAATGGTTTTGATTAGGGGTGCAACTCGGACGGGCCAAACCCGAGCCCGATCGGGTAAACCCGTTAATGGGTTGGGTTAGGGTTGAAGATACTCGGGTTCGGGCTCGAATTTGGGTTAAAATATTTGAACCCGATCAAAAATCGGGTTGGGCTCGGGTTCATGTGTCGGGTTACCCGAAGAACCCGAAACCCGACTTATATATATATATATATATATATATATATATATATATATATATATATATATATATATATATATATATATATATATATATATATATATAAACTTTTTAAATAAAAGTTTAAATCCTAAATTTCTTCACTCAAACTCTTCAACTCCTTATCCTAAATCTTATTTCAGTTTGTATTTTGTAATGATCAAGACTTGATTGTTATTTGATTATGTGTCTAATATTACTTTTGTTTAAAATTATTTCAAATATTATATTAGAACCCGATAAACCCGATGTACCCGACCCAACCCGAGTTCAACCCGATCCTCCGGACTCGGTCTTGGGCTTCATAAGTGGAACCCGAGGTCGGGCCGGGCTCGGGCTCGGGCTAGGCTTATGATTCTCCGGGTTGGGCTCGGGTTGACCTCAAGCCCGACCCAACCCGTCCGAGTTGCACCCCTAGTTTTGATAGTTCATAATCGAACTAGTATAGTCTTGTGTGTTGACTTTATTATTATTATTATTATTATTATTATTATTATTATTATTTTTAATAATGTGGTTGGCAATCAAAAGTAGCAATTAGCGGAGGTGGTCAGCAATATTGACTTTTTTGGTCGTCCCCTTTATCCGGTGAGCTAATTAAACTGATCACGTATGTTGTCCTTTGAAGCGTATCCTCTAAGAAAAATTAAAAATAATTGGTTTTGACCAAAACCCAAGCTAGTAAGTCTACTACTGATATCGTCGATACCAATACTCATAGGAATAGTCCGATACCGATTTCCATACCTATATGTTGTTGCTCAAGCAGTTTATAGCTACAAATATGTAAGTGCAACATGAAAATCTCATCTGTTAAATATTATGTTACCTAAGAGCATCATTAGTAAGGGCAATTCATTACTACAGTGTATAGAGTATCCTAGAAGTGTAGGTATGATTGGTATATCGTATTACATAGAGTGTATAGAGTATCCTTTCGGTCTATAAGAGTTACTTCACTCACTTTGTCAAGACAAGTAAACTTTTAAATGTTGATGGTATATATACCGTCAATATATGGTTTTGCCTTGTAGCTACAGGCAGTTGCCTGCATTTTGCCTTATAACTTGGCCTTTGGCCTGTGCTTGAGCAGTATGGACTTCCAAGTTAGGTGGTTAGTTCATGATTAGCATTGTTTAGATATTAGTTTCAGTTAAAAGGTTAGTTTAGATTAGGATATTAGTTTATGTTAGAAGGAATATGAGAGTTAGTACATGTTAAAGTAGGATATTAATTTATTAGTTAGGATAGATAGTTTGAGTTAGGATACTGCTCAAGCACAGGGCAAAAGCCAAGTTATAGGATATTAATTTAAAAAGTTTTACCTTTCTTGACAAACTGGGTGAAGTAACTCTTGTAGACCCAAAGGGTCGATATTGGACAGTTAGGATGAGTATCAGAATCGGTATCGGATTAGTATTGACTGTATCGGATTAGTATCGGTCTATCAGATACGACACTTTCACACAAGACAGTTGTTTTAGTCCCAACACAGTTGTTTTTGTTTCTTTCTTTAAATTCTTTGTTTGTAATATGTGGAATGAATGAACAATTTATGTTGCGCACCCACATCTAAATTGTCTTAACATTCATTCACTGACTGCAATGTGCATGTATCGATCTATCTTACAGAATTATCCTCAATTGGATATGGATATGAATTACTACTTACGGAATCGTTCGTGGATGTACAACCGTCATCCTGATGACATATACGGTGTGCGAAATGAATTCATAGAGGGTGTACAGCAGTTCCTGCAGTTTGCCAAGACGTTTCCTCAGTACATGGACGGTACTAAAATTAAGTGTCCGTGTGTGAGATGTCGCAACTTAAAATATCATCCAGAAGTGGAAGTCTCGTATCATTTATACTCGAAGGGTTTCACGCCGAATTACTATCAGGGCAGCTCATACAGGAGCAGTATGAGTACATGCTATCCCAGATGCGCGGCAGGGGTCCTCAGTGATCCAGTAGATTTTTTTATCATCTTTGTATTTATTGGCCATATTGGCCCATTGACCGTTCTGTACACTGATTTTCATTATTATTTGACTCTGTTGGACATGTATGTTTGTTGGACATGTATGTTGGTGATATTTAATTTGTTAGTATTTTTATTGAGTACATGTATGATATTTAGTTGTAGACTGTTATGATGGAAGACTGTTATTTATCTACTAGTTATAGAATCTTATGATAGGAGACTGTTAATTGTGATGATATCTGCGACGGGGATGACAAATATACCTACGCTGGGTTACAAGCGATGATCTGATATACAAAGGAGGTGCTGCACAAATTTTAAAAAAATATAATGTGTATTTTTGTAATGATGTGTGTCTGTGTTTACAGTATAAACACAGACACACAACATAACAAAAATACACATTATATTTTTTTAATTTTTTTTCAGTATTCTGCGACGGTTAGCGACGTATAGCGACGGATACCGACGGGAACTGGACGTCGCAAAATGTCGCAAATTAGCGGCGGTACGTTGCTGTACGTCGCTGCCTTGCTGACGTGGCAGACATTGCCACATCATCACGCCGATTGAACAAAACGTCGCTACAATGTCGCACTACGTCACTAAGTTTGCGACGTAACTATCTCGTCGCTCGACGTCGCTAACTTTGCGACGACCTAGCGATACGGATGGGACGTCGCAAACAGCGACGTAGGGCGACGTATTGCCTATCTGCGACTAGCTAAAAAGTGACCTTCACGTTATGTCGCTAAATCCATCGCCAATTATGATTAGCGACGTAATTTTCATTATTAGTGACGTATAAGGACGTCACTAATTTGCCTTATTTTAGTAGTGTCGTAGCTCCCGTAGACAACGGACAAGAAGGACCGAATCTGCAGCATGGGGTGCTCCACCCAACACGTCAGCACCTACCTCGAGTCTAGGATAATGCTGTGCTTCACGTCTGTAGCGATGAGGATCCAGATGTCTTGGCCTCCGGCGATAGCAGAGGGAAGCCCGAACTGCAGCTAGATGGACTTTAGTTTCTTTTGAGGAATTTTTGGTTCTATGATCACCAGTATGTCAATATTGTCGATTTTCTTGAGACTTTTTAATCTTCTCAAGGTAGGTTTGTTTTCGAGACCCCGGACATTCCAAGATAAGATGTTAAGCATTAGGATGTCGGGAAAGGGGTTGTTTGAGAGTTTAACGGCAGATCATGTGATCATGGGTGTAATCTCTTTGGACCATCTATTGTGGGTTTTTTTGTTGGAGCCTGATTGTTCGTTCACTTCGGGACCTTTGTCCGTATTGTGGCCATCTACATATGGGGAGTCAACGGTTGGATGGATGTATACCTCTCCTTCTATCTCCGCCAAGGCGCCGAAGTAGTTACTCGAGCTGGCCAGCGTACGTCTAATGCTTCCTGCAGCCTAGCCACTGAATCTTGATCAATGTTGGACAACAAGTCAGTGTGTATGTCAGCCTTACTGAGTGGGTCTACAGGGTCGTCTAGAACAGGATGTTAAATATCAACACTATCGAAGGGTTATGTCTTTGTCGGGGGTGTGAACTAAGAGATCTGTCCTGGTAGGAGCTGGTCAATTCGTTCGACTCTGATTTGCTATCCACTTTTTGAGCGATATCCTCGTCCCCTTTAGGACTGTTGGTCTCCATTCTTGGGTAACTGCTAGACCCTGGGGTGTCTTTTGGTGTGTCAGCCTCCTGACTGTCTTCATTGTGACCCATAGATAGGATGTCAAATTTATTTGTAAGATTTATCCCTGAGGTTTTGGTGAGCACGAGAGCGCTTTTCTGGGATTTTTCCTTGCCTTGGGAGTTTCCCCCACTAGCCTCGAAAAGGAGATAGGAGTTTGGTAATTAGAGGAGCGGAGGGATGTGTCTCTATCTTCTTGTGTTGGTATGGCACTTTTCTGGGATCTCTTTCTTTTTCAACTCTGGGTGTGCTCTAAAGCAGTGCTTAGTGGTATGTCCTCTCATATGGCAGTGCTTGCAGAAGATAATATTATTTTCATAAATAATTTGTTGGGTGTGCATCTTACTGCCAAGCAACATTTGAATAGAGTTAGGAAGTTCCTTCGGTAGATCGAGCTCTATGCATTTAGCATAGTTGGCTTTAGAGAGGTTTCGGGTTTCCTTCGCCATTGCCACGAAAGTCCCAAAGGAATTGACGATCCTCTTCATCGCTGTCGGAACGAAACATATAAGTGGCTGGTTAGGAAGAGTGATCCAGACGGAGATGATCGTCGAGTCTTCTTTCGTATTGAAATCCGGGGTCCACTTAACAATTTTTATGGAATGAGTGTCGATCCTGCCGGTCCCTATATATATATAATGAGTGTCGATCCTGCCGGTCCCTATATATATATATATATATATATATATATATATATATATATATATATATATATATATATATATATATATATATATATATATATGGATTCGAATCAGGAGTTCCGCCCGCGGAGCCTCGTCGCCCTCTATCGTTGGATCGAGCAGGTGCGTGCGGAGGCCCCACACGGGCCCCCCGATGGTGCATGGAGGGACGAAACTTTGACGGGGCTCCACGGACGGGATTTTTGATCTGAGCCTATATATATGTGTGTGTGTATGTGTGTGGGTGTGGGGGAGGGGGGATTCTTAAATACAAAGGGCAAAAATTTGTATCGATACAAGCAAAATCTGAACCATTGATTATTGATCCAATGGTTCTTATTAAAAGGACTTTCTTATTATATGGCTAAAGTTTGGAAAATTATTTAATATAGTGTTTCACTTTCGACCTGTTGGTAAATTGCTAGTGTAGGTCATTCTTCTTTTTAAAATTTTTAATGAACACCCTAGATTAACTTATTTAATTTCTCTTTAAGATGATAAAAATTACACAAAATACCCTAGAGTAACTCATATTTGACTCATTTAATTTACAGCCTTGCAAACTATCACCCTCTCCATGGACTGATCTCCTGGCTGGAGTGGACTGCAACTCCACCGTCGGCATCACCTGTCTCATCCTCTCCTCCTCCTCCCCTGTCTCTGGCTCCATCCCATATCCCGAAGTTAATTTTTTTTATTTTTTTGCATAAAATAAATCAGAATACACTGTTAATATTTTGTAAATAATACAATGTTAATATTATTACTGTTTCTCAATTTCTATGGCTCCATCCTACATCCTACGAATAATGTTTTCTATTTTTTGCCATTTAAATCAGAATACACTGTTATTTCTTTATTAAGATTAAAATAAAACTAATAATAAGAAAGATAAGTATTTTAGGATAAACACTTTATTTTGTAGATTGAGATCAAAAGGTGGTGGGGTCTACACTTTATATGTGTGTGGGGGGTGGGGGCGGATCAAAACCCCCGCAGGGGAGCTCCACCAAAGCTTTGCCCCCTTGTACCATCAGATCGGGTGGCCTATATGGGGTCCGTACGCGAGCCCGCTCAGGGTGACAGGGATTCCATGGTACTCCACGGACAGAGCTCCCGATCCCGACCCTACATGCACACACACACACACACACACACACACTTTTGTAGGGGTAGCAGTTTTGAGGTGTTATTAGAGTACCAGTTATGAGTGGTTATGAGGGGTCTAATTTTGGATGGTTTTTAAGTAGTGATTTTTAAATCAGTCCAATCTATACTTGGTAATTCACTAACAGAGCGGTGTTGAAAGTTTTTTACACGAATAAGATTAAATCTGGAAGGGTAATAGTAGTTATAATTATATATTTTTGGTGGGATATAAATAAAATAAAATAATAAAAATCTTTCAAAATCCATCGATTTGGGGTGTTTATAAAGCCACCTAAAATTATATTATACCAATTTTGGGAGGATTTTGAGCCGACAAAACTAGTGCCTAAAAAAAATTAACAAGCAGGGGTTTTCATAAATGGTCGGTTCAAAAACACCCAATAACCGATGAAAACATGATTACCAAGCAGACCCTAAGGGTCTGCCTGGCAATGGTAGGGGTAGCGGTTATGAGGTATTTGTAGAGTACCGATTATGAGCGGTTACGAGGGATCCGAATTTTGGTGGTTTTTATGTAGTAGTTTTTTAAACTAGTCCAACTAATACTTGGTAGTTTACTAACGAGCGCTTCTGAAAGTTTTTTACACAAATAAAATTGAATATGGTAGGGTATTAATTGTTATAATTATGTTATTTTGGTGAGGACGTAAATGGAATAGAATAATAAACCCCCTCAAAATCTACCGATTTCAGGTGTTTATAAAGCCACTTAAAATTATATTACATCGATTTTGGGAGATTTTTGAGCCGAACAAAACCAGTGCCTCAAAAATTAACAAGCAGGGGTTGCCCTAAACAGTCGGTTCAAAAATACACAAGAACCAGTGAAAATACCGTTACCAAGCGGACCCTAACATGCATGCATATTACATGTATAACAAAAATTATTGAATTATTTTTAATATAAAATTATTATTAATACTGTTATTTAAAAAATTTAACAAAAGAAAATGTCTTCCACCTTAATCACTCGAGTTAGATTTGTCTAGTTGTAAGTAAATCATATTACATAATTAAATAATTAATATGTTTTAAAATAATTAATCGAATATTTACAAAAGATTTAGACGACTTAACTTTTAGTCATTTTCCAAACCACCTTTTATATATATATATATATATATATATATATATATATATAGAGAGAGAGAGAGAGAGAGAGAGAGAGAGAGAGAGAGAGAGAGAGAGAGAGAGCAGTAGTTGTAAGATTGGATAGCTTAAGAATTCAGTGGTAAATAAATAATTCAATACCTGCTATTTCGAGAAACATTAAAAAATGCTTAAGACTAGTAAAAACTTGCAAGATTGGATAGTTTAAGAATTCAATAGTAAAAATAATAATTTAATAGCTACTATTTTGTTGAACATTCAGAAATGCTTAAAACCATATATATATATATATATATATATATATATATATATATATATATATATATATATATATATATATATATATATATAACAGATCTTAGATGGAAGAATATAAGTAGACAGAGTGATTCATCAAACAAATTTGCTCACACACTCTGTAAATAAGGAACTTCATAGAATTCAGAGCAAAAGATTTTGCTTCTCTAAAGATCCTGTAGCCTCTTAGAAGAAGACGGAGGAAGATGAATGTCACCTTCTTATTTTGAAAATAGGTATATGACTGTATTTCTAAAATTCGGATCATTTTTAAATTTGGTATTTCTTTAAATATTATTATTATTATTTTGTATATTGACACGAGCCCTGATTTTTTATTTTGTTCCTATTATTATTATTATTGTTACAATTGTTATTACCATTAATTTTGTTAATTGTTCCTATACCTACCCTCCATTTTTCCTAACCCTAACCCTAACCTCACACTTTCTCTCCCATTCCCTTACTCTTCAGCTCCCCCCTCTCAATCTCTCACTCATCTCTCCTCTCCCCTCAAACATCTCTCTCGTGCTCATCTCTCTCATTCCCCTCTCTGGATCAGCAAACCCTGTAACTACCTCAATCCGGAAGAGGAATAATTTTGTCATATCATAATTATATTATAATGTGAATATTTATTTGCGAAATATTGTGTGTATTTATTTATTTTTATTGTGTTAATTGATACAGTTAGTGGCTAGCCTAATTGTTAGACTTGAGTTAGTGAACCGGTTAGCCTAGCACTAGCTAGAGCCCAATAAATTAGCATGACATGACTCATAAACTAACTTATTAGACTAGTCCCTTAGACTCATTATTCATGACCAATTAGCCTAATTAGAGATTAGGCAATTGACCAAAATAGGTCCAAAGCCCTTCATGCATTAATTAACCTTAAGACAACTATTAGAGGGCTAAGTGGACTTTGTACTTAGGCTCTAACCTAGGGCTCTTGGCCGGCCATAAGGAGAGGAGCCTCTTCACTTCATTCATTTCCATTCCATAGCCTCCATCTTCCTTATTTGGTTCTCTTGCCATTTAGAGCCATTCCTCCATTAATTTCTCCCAAATCCCACTCATTCCTCCACCTATTTCTTTCATTCTCTCTAGAAGGAAGAGCCTAGAAGGAGCTTGGATCTTAGGAGCAAGGAGCGGAGTCCACTTGCTAGGAGCTATGTGTCTGGATCGTGTCTATTTAGTTTTTTATTGGGAATCCATCTCCCAATAGGTATAACCCTTATGTTCCTTATCATTTATATTCTAATTATTATATTGGACCCTTAGGAACTTACCCATGTATTAGGACAACCCAAAGGAAGAGTTTTGAGACTCGAATGAATCTCCTTTTGAAAGTTAGAATGGATTTTGTGCCACTTTTGGAAGAAATTCGAGGATGACACACCAAGTATTTGTCATATTGTCCCATAGGCTAAATGGACATGTGAGTAGTGTGTGAGGCTAGTGTAGTGTCCATAAATGGATACTAATAGGTTGTGTCATGTTGTATTTGGACACAGGACCAATTTGGAAATTTTTGGACCTCAGCACATTGGTGCATGCACTCTATTTTCATGACACGTGACACTAGCCAATGGTTCACTAATTACATGTATTCCAATATATAGATATTCATATATTCATATAGGTATTAGAGTTATGTATATTTTGTATAGGTACTATGTATATGCATCTCTATATGTATATACATGCATGTATATGGGTATCCTATATAGGTATCTACATATGTGTCATATATATTTTGATATCTAACTGTACTATTTGCTGCTATATATTGTATATAGATAAGAGTATGAATATGCTATATGTATATATGTTAGTCCCGGGGGCTTGATCAAAGATGAAAACTAATGCAATCGAGATCTGAGATGTCACACAAAACTTTGTGATGATCAAACTCAAGATCTACGAATAAAACTAAATAGCCAAATTACAATATGAAGGAGAAAAATAGCAAAGAGAAGATCTCTTGTTCTTCCTTGCAAATGTGTTGCAATTGGGACAGAACAAGTTACAATAATCTAGAGAGATGAGAAGAAGAAGAACAATGCTGGGGTGTCAATACACCGTTGCTCAAAGCAAGATTCGCCCCACACGATCTGCTTCCAGAAACCAGCAAGTTTGAAGAACTTGTGGAACGCTCGATGTCACCTCTGTTCTGACTCCTCGGATGGACTTGCAATGGCGGCAGCAACTCTCTCTCTCTTTCTCCTTTTCTGACTTGTATTTTCGTGGTGGTCACAAAGGAGGCCAGAAGAGAGTATTTATAGAGAGAGGGTAGAAACCCTAGCCGCCTCATCAGTTATGGAAAGATTGAATCAAATCACAAAAAGATAGCAACGAATTAATTCTAATCCCACAAAGATAGAACTGAATTAATTCAAATCCCACAAATATAGTAACGAAATTAATTCAAATCCCACAAAGATAGGATCTGAATTAATCGCATTGATTCACCCTTTCTATAATCGATTTAAAATCTGCACAGTCAGCGTAGCCCTCCATGCGGCAGCAGCAGCAGCAGCCTGGCCGCATGGACCGCTTGGGCCGCATGGACCGCATGTGCTGCATGAGCCGCATGGACCGCATGAACCGCATGAGCCGCATGGACCGCATGAGCCGCATGAGCCGCATGGACCGCATGGACCGCATGAGCCGCATGAGCCGCATGAGCCGTATGGACCGCATGAGCAGCATGAGGCCGCATATGAGCCGCATGCCGCATAAGACCGTATGGCCGCTTATGAGCCGCATAAAGACCGCATGACTGCTGACGTGCTAAGTGCAAAGTGTGCCAACAAAACGCCACATTACGCCTCATGAGCCCATGAGCCCGAGTCCGAGTCCGAGTCGCTAAGCCCCTTTGGGGCTTAGCTCCAAGTGGAATTAATCCAAGAGAATGACAAAAGCATTAATGCTTAATCCTTGGAGCCTTATTCTTACCTCCTAGTAAAATCACCCACATGGTTCCCTCCTTAGGGTCACCACCCCATGTGCATCTCTCAACAACACACCCAAGTATATATGTTGAGATAACTCATGGTGCTTTTCCAATGTGGGACTAAAATTTTACAAGGCATGTTGAGAGCAAGCTCTCTCCATGTAAATAAAGCACCAACAATCCCCCACATATCACAACATATATATGTGTCCAGGGTTGAGCGTTCCCCACAGTAACTGTCCATTTTGCATTAGGATAGATGTCGCTGACGACTTGAATCTTCTCGTATGGGTTAAATAACAATGTGATACAAGAATGGACTACGCCTTGAATTCTGCACCACAATTGTAATTCTTTCCACTCACAAAGTGTAGTTACGTGTGCTTCTGGCTGCACATTAAAGGCCCTGTGCTAGCCTGGTTTCAGTGTATAATTTTAGGCGTCTACAAGTTTACCCTCAAGAGACGGCCTGATATCTCTTTTCATACACTATAGGTGAGTTCTTTATTAAAGAGATATGACATGAAGCCTTGCGCTTCCTTGCGGTGCTACGCCGCTATGATATGGCCTGAAGCCGAGGCATTACCCCTACCTGGGAACCTCATCGTAGTGTCATACTACTGTAGCATGAGGTCACAGCCTCTTTGTAGTGCCAAACTACCCAGCATGAAGCCTAAGGCTTCCTTGCGGTGTTACGCCGCAATGACATGGCTTGCAATGTCGAGGCTTTACCCCTACCTGGGTACCTCATCGTGGTGTCGTGCCACTGTAACATGGGGCCATCCTCCCCTTTGTAGTGCTGTCTACAACTCTTTAATTACGTCATACAACATTAGGCTACCTGCCTATTTGCGGTGCTACGCCGCTATGACTTGGCTTGCAAAGCCGAGGCATTACCCCTACCTGGGAACCTCATGGTGGAGTCATCCCACTGTAGCATAGAGTTTCACTCCTTGTAGTGCTGCTCTACCGTGCTTCCTGTAAAGCACACCAGACATTCACTCTGCCTGAGAACTCATTAAGGCGTTTAAGCCAACCTTCCACAGGATTTGTTTTTCCGCAGAAAAATACATAGTAGACAACAGTGGTTATGGGTCCGTATCCCTTCCATGTTCCAGAGAACAAGTACCCACTGTTACCTGATAGTTTCCCAGTCAGTGATCCTCCTTTGAACCAAAAGTTAGATGCCTAGTAGATTTCTCTTTGAACTAATAGCATAAAACTTTATGGTAGGATTACAAAGACACACTATCAGAATGCCTTCAAGCCCATTTTACAAGCTGTGTCATCGACCAACTGACGCTTGAGGCCCTTTGTGAACGGATCTGCCAGGTTCTCCTGACTCCGAACATCAACCACTGCAATTACACCTCTTTTGATAAGATCGTGTACTACCCTGTGCTTCAACCGCACAGTCCTCTTCTTCCCGTTGAAGAGGTCATTTGATGCCACCGCCGCAGTCGCCTGGTTATCACAGTATATCGGTATCGCCGGTATCTGAGTCCCAACCACTGGAAGATCATACATGAGCTCCCGAAGCCATTCTGCTTTATCTGCTGCAGTTTCAAGTGCATAGAATTCAGATTCTATGGAGGAACGAGAGAGTATAGTCTGCTTCTTCGACTTCCACGATATAGCAGCTCCACCCAAAGAAAAGACATATCCACCTGTGGATCTCTCGCTTTCCACCTCTGAACACCAGCTAGCATCACTGAAGCCTTCCACTACTGTCGGATACCCGTTGTAGTGCAGTGCATATGTCTGAGTTTTCTTGAGATATCTTATCACCCGCTTCACAGCTTTCCAGTGCTCAACCCCTGGGTTGCTTGTGAACCGACTCAGCATTCCTACGGCAAAAGCTATGTCAGGCCTTGTGGTAGTGGTTGCGTACATCAAACTTCCGATAACGCTAGAATACTCCAGCTGCCTGACGCTTTCCCTTGAATTTGGCTTCAGCTTCTGATCACACCTGTATGGCGTATCGATCCCTGGAAGATCCTTATACCCATAGCGTGTGAGCATCTTCTCAATGTAGTGAGATTGTGACAGTGCTACTCCAGTGTCTGTCCGGATGATCTTAATGCCCAAGATGACATCTGCATCCCCCAAGTCCTTCATACTGAACTTGGTTGAGAGGAACTTCTTTGTCTCTGTGACACAGCCTATATCCGTACCTAGGATTAGCATGTCGTTCACGTACAGACAAACGATGACTCCTCTTCCATCAGCAAACTTTGTGTAAACACATTTGTCCGTCTCGCTGACTCTGTAGCCGTTTGACTTAATAACTTTGTCAAACTTCTCATGCCACATCTTGGGAGCTTGCTTCAAACCATACAATGATTTTACCAACTTGCAGACTTTGTCTTCAAGACCTTTGACGACAAATCCATCTGGCTGTTGCATATAAATATCTTCGGTCAGCTCCCCATTCAGGAATACGGTCTTTATATCCATCTGATGTATCACCAACTTATGTATAGCTGCTAGAGCGATTAACATCCTGATGGTGGTCATCCGAGCTACTGGAGCGTACGTGTCAAAGTAGTCTATCCCCTGTTTCTGAGAAAATCCTTTGGCTACCAGCCTGGCCTTGAACTTGTCAATAGTTCCATCTGCCTTCATCTTCTTCTTGAAGATCCATTTACATCCGATGGGCTTTTCTCCTTCAGGTAGATCTACCAACACTCATGTGTTATTGGAGGTGATAGAGTCAAACTCGTCATTCACTGCCTCCTTCCAGAAGATAGCATCTCTGGTCTTCATCGCCTCATCATAGGTAAGCGGATCTGCTTCCACATGATAGGTGACAAAGTCATCTCCGAAATCTTTCGGTCTCCTCGCTCGCTTAGCTGACGGCTCGGCGAGTTCTGGTGCAAGAGTTGTTTCATCAACAACAGCTTCTTCTTGGACTACTGGCTCGTATGAGATTTCAGTCTCATTAGTACCTACATCATTTTTCGGAATGTCCGAAAGAATAATGTTTTTGTCTTTTGCGAACTTGTCTTCAAAGTATTCAGCATCGCGAGATTCGATAATATAATTTGATTCAATATCAAGAAATCTCCGAGCATCACTCTTCTCGGCATACCCCAAGAAGATAGCCTTCGTAGTCCTTGTCTCCAGCTTCTGAATCTTCAGATCTGGAAGCTTCACATATACCAGACACCCCCACACTCGAATGACATTCAAGTTGGGTCTGACTTTGAACCAGAGTTCATGAGGAGTTACGTCCGAAGTTGCATATGGCACTCTATTCAGAATGAAAGTGGCCGTTAATGCAGCTTCTCCCCAGTAGCATTTTGGAAGACCTGCAGTGAGCAGCATAGAATTTATCATTTCTGTTAATGTCCGGTTCTTCCTCTCTGCTACTCCGTTGGATTGAGAAGAATATAGAGCAGTAGTCTCGCATATGATTCCATGTTCTTTGCAGAACGATGCGAATTCATGAGACCTGTACTCCCCACCTTGATCACTTCTCAGCCTCTTGAGTTGTTGTCCAGTCTGCCGTTCAGCCTCGGCCCTGAACTCTCTGAACTTCTCGAAAGCTTCGTCTTTGGACTTGAGCAAGTAGACGAACGCGTATTTTGAGAAGTCGTCGATGAAGGTTATGAAATACTTCATCCCGGCCTTCGTGGAGAAATGTTTGAAGTCACGGATATCGGAGTGCACCAACTCCAGAAGATCTGTGCTTCGATTGACCCGATGAAAGGGTTTCCTTGTGATCTTCGTCTGAGCACACACTTCACACTTCTCCACCTTACCCCCACATTTAGAGATAAGTCCTAGACTAGACATTTTGTTGATTCTTTTACTATGAACATGTCCTAGTCTATTATGCCACAACTCAAGAGAATAATCAGAAAATGCAACTGCATTAATGTCATCAAACTGGTTGACAAGCTGAATTTTAAACATTCCTTCGGTTTGATAAGCCTTTCCGAAGTATGTTCCTTTCTTGGACATAACCATCTGACCAGCGTTGATGTCCATCCTCAAGCCTGCGTTGCAGAGCAGGCTCCCAGAGATTAGGTTCTTGGCAATCGCAGGAACATGCTTCACTCCTTGAAGCGTCAGAGTGTTCCCAGAAGTGAGTTTCAGCTCCACAGTCCCAATCCCCAGTACTTCAGCTTGGGCCTGGTTCGCCATGACAACTTTCTCAGATGTCGGCTGGTATGTGACGAACCATTCCTTGTCAGAACAGACATGGCAAGTCGTACCAGTGTCTATCCACCAGTCAGAGTCAACCCCCACAGTTGTGACCTGTCCGATCATAGCAACAATGTTAGAAACCAATGAAACCTTATTAGGCTCACCTTTCTCTGATTGTTTAGGCTTAGATCTGCATTCACTCTTGTAGTGGCCTTTCTTGCCACAATTGTAACAAGTCACGTGGGACTTAGTCTTCTGTTGCTTGAATGAAGGACCCTTCACTTTCAGATTAGTGAAGTCCTTCTTCTTGGGATGAGAAGCCGCCTGCTTCCCCTTGGAATCTCTCGTCTGCACAAGATTGGCTTTAGCCAACTGTTTGGACAGAGTGTCCACCTTCTGTTGAGAACGCATCTCGTCCTCAACATGGATCTCTTGAAGTAGATCTCCTAAGCTAATGTCTAGCTTCTTTTTGTGCATCCTTGCATAGAAGGTACTCCATCCAGCAGGAAGTTTTGAGACGATCCCTCCGACGACAAACTTGTCGGGAAGGGGCATCTCTTCGTCTTCCAGTTTCTGACGTAGCTTCAGAAATTCCTTCACCTGTGGCAGCATGGACTTTTCGTCCTCAAAGAGCAATTTGTGATATTTTTCAACCATAAATATTTTGCTCCTGTTCTTATCTTCTTCATACAGATTTTCCACAGACTTCCATATGTCTCTGGCAAGTTCCTTTTTTGAGTAGGATTCTGCCAGAGAGTCCTCCATAGCATTCAGGATAAGAAGCTTGCAGATGCTATTTTCCCTTCTCCACTTGGCCTGGAGTTTGGTAGCCGCGTTGATGGCGGCAGTAGATCCAGTGTCTGGAACAGAGGGTTCTTCCTCCAACAGAACATGATCAACGTCTTTCAGTTGAAGAGTTAGGTACACCTTTCTCTTTCAGACTTGATAGTGCTCTCCATCGAACTTTTCCAACTTGCAGAAGTCCGATTGGAGGAGCGAAGCATTAATGTTTTCCATCTATACGGATCTTGCTTTGAGATTGTTAGTCCCGGGGGCTTGATCAAAGATGAAAACTAATGCAATCGAGATCTGAGATGTCACACAAAACTTTGTGATGATCAAACTCAAGATCTACGAATAAAACTAAATAGCCAAATTACAATATGAAGGAGAAAAATAGCAAAAAGAAGATCTCTTGTTCTTCCTTGCAAACGTGTTGCAATTGGGACAGAACAAGTTACAATAATCTAGAGAGATGAAAAGAAGAAGAACAATGCTGGGGTGTCAATACACCGTTGCTCAAAGCAAGATTCGCCCCACACGATCTGCTTCCAGGAACTAGCAAGTTTGAAGAACTTGTGGAACGCTCGATGTCACCTCTGTTCTGACTCCTCGGATGGACTTGCAATGGCGGCAGCAACTCTCTCTCTTTCTCCTTTTCTGACTTGTATTTTCATGGTGGTCACAAAGGAGGCCAGAAGAGAGTATTTATAGAGAGAGGGTGGAAACCCTAGCCGCCTCATCAGTTATGGAAAGATTGAATCAAATCACAAAAAGATAGCAACGAATTAATTCTAATCCCACAAAGATAGAAACTGAATTAATTCAAATCCCACAAATATAGTAACGAAATTAATTCAAATCCCACAAAGATAGGATCTGAATTAATCGCATTGATTCACCCTTTCCATAACCGATTTGAAATCTGCACAGTCAGCGTAGCCCTCCATGCGGCAGCAGCAGCAGCAGCAGCCTGGCCGCATGGACCGCTTGGGCCGTATGGACCGCATGTGCCGCATGAGCCGCATGGACCGCATGAACCGCATGAGCCGCATGGACCGCATGAGCCGCATGGACCGCATGGACCGCATGAGCCGCATGAGCCGCATGGACCGCATGAGCCGCATGAGCCGCATGGCCGCATGAACCACATGAACCGCATGGCCGCATGAGCCGTATGAGGCCGCATATGAGCCGCATGCCGTATAAGACCTATGGACCGCATGGACCGCATGAGCCGCATGAGCCGCATGGCCGCATGAACCGCATCAACCGCATGGCCGCATGAGCCGCATGAGGCCGCATATGAGCCGCATGTCGCATAAGACCGCATGGCCGCTTATGAGCCGCATAAAGACCGCATGACTGCTGACGTGCTAAGTGCGCCAACAAAACGCTACATTACGCCTCATGAGCCCATGAGCCCGAGTCCGAGTCCGAGTCCGAGTCCGAGTCGCTAAGCCCTTTTGGGGCTTAGCTCCAAGTGGAATTAATCCAAGAGAATGACAAAAGCATTAATGCTTAATCCTTGGAGCCTTATTCTTACCTCCTAGTAAAATCACCCACATGGTTCCCTCCTTAGGGTCACCACCCCATGTGCATCTCTCAACAACACACCCAAGTATATATGTTGAGATAACTCATGGTACTTTTCCAATGTGGGACTAAAATTTTACAAGGCATGTTGAGAGCAAGCTCTCTCCATGTAAATAAAGCACCAACAATATATACTGTGATGTGGGAGTAGGTGTCTAAATATAAGTATCCTATATAGGTTTCTGTACAGTAGACTAATATATGTATATGTGTCTTACATATGTTATATAGATATGTATGTGTGAGTTTGATGTTTAGGTTACTTTGAGGACTGAACAATACGAAAGGGAATGCTTGGAGGAAACTTGAGCTTCAGTCCTTGAAGACTGAATTGAAGGGGGTTCCCTGTTCTCAAATTTGACAGAGGGGATCCCAGTACAGTGTCAGAGCAGTATAGGGGGTTTACCTATCAGTAATAGAATGTAAGAATGGAGGGGGGAGGGATTAGTGTATCATTTTGAAATACCAAGTGGAGGCATTGGCATGTGATTGGAAAAGGATAAGAGAGTTTGTGAAGGAAACTAAGAGGGCATGGAGTTCGAGTACAGGCAGTTAGAGGGGGAAAACAATTATCAGTTAAGGACTATATCAATTGGGGGCTAAGTGTACAGGTAGAAGGGCTAGTGTGTATCCTATATGTAAACACACTCTAAACAAGTGTGTATCAGTTAGAAGAGGCGGCATTGTCCTGTCTAAGGACTGTGCTTTTGATAAATATAATGTAATATTAGGAGAAAACAGACTGAATGTTAGAGGTCAGGGGATTCATTGTATTGGTTTCGATTATCTCTCGTAGAACAGCAGTAGATGGCAACTGCCATTTAGGTGCAGGCAAGGGGTGTACCTTACTACCAATGCAGTGGGCACCCTATCTTCGAGTGCACAATACACCAGTGCACCCAGGTGAGCACTGGCCAAGGCCTTGGCAGCAGGCTACGGCACAGGCACATGCATAGGTTGGTGATAGGCTTTGCGACTAGATCAATAGGCAGGGTATCAGCCCATTTGGGAAGTTCAAGGATAGGTAAGTAGGAAATAAGGGATTTTCACATGAGAGGAGGGTATCAATGTGAGATAGAAAAGATACAGGGGTTCCCTGGTTCATTGTATAACAATAGGTAATAAAGTGGGGTCGAGCGGGTGGTTTAGACTAAAACCTGTGCACACACATAGGAATTTCTTTCAGTTGGGTACAGCCAGTGTTTTGGCTTGGGGCTTGGCATCAATGGTTAGCCATTGAACAATAGATGAGAGCAGTGAGGGAGTAAGAGAGAACAATAGCAGCATGTTAGGAGGGGGTTTCTTTCAAGTTCAGTTGGATTTGTTGTTGAGGGTGTGTGGCAATAGGAAAAAGACTGATTGTAAAGTGCTCGGCTAGGTATCAGTATAGGAAATTGGAGTTTAGTAACATGGACTTGAAACATATGGAGAGGGGGGAAATTAAATGTATACATATGGGCTGTAGGTATCAGTTTAGAGGGTGGGGGATTCCACTGAAGTATTAGTAAATAGTAAATAGGATAAGTTTTAGTAGGAGGAGACGGGCTATACAGGTAATTAAGTAGAAATAATATAATAACAGCAACATGTTTTGGGGGGCCATTGAGCAGTACAGTATAGGATAGTTAGGGGGATTTAAGAGTAGGCAAGTAAAGGAGTTCCTATTTAGTGTATATAGTGAGGGTAGGTGAGATGGTGAACTATCAAGTTAATAGTGACTGTGTGTCTGCATGTACCTAAATACGTATGTGTCAAGTCCTAATTATGTATACTGTATACATAGGCATATGTATGTGCCATATATATCTGTTCTGTGTTTTTATATATACTAAACTATATGTGTATGTGAGTAATTTTTTTTATCTGTGAGGATATAGACTTGGGTTAGAAGCAGCATTATAGGGGCTCGGGCAAGGAGCCATTGCAGCTAGGTAAGGACAGGGTTGTAGGAGTCGGGAAAACCAAGAGGAAAGTTTGGGAAGTAGGTACCTGTGCTTTAGTACACAGGAAATAGTTGTCAGTTAAGGAGGGGAAGCAGGGCATGGCAGCCAAGCATCCCAGGAAGGGCAGGCAATGGGAGATACAATAGGTAGGTTTGGGAGTGCTTGAAGTATCAAAGACTGAAACTGAAGAGAGAAAATGTTAGAGTTCAGTTGAGAATTGAACTGAAGAGTGTTGGATTTCAGTTGAAGACTGAATATTGAAGGGGGTTTGTGCATCCTAAATGCTAATGTGTATGTGGTGTGTGAGTATATGTAGGAGAGGAACTTGATATATCAGTATATAGGACTGATACAGGGATGTATCATGATGGACTGAAAGGGAAGAAAGGCTTAGTAGCAGAAAGTATTGGATGTTAAAGTGTAGATAATAGGGTAGGTAAGGTCATTATATATATATATATATATATATATATATATATATATATATATATATATATATATATATATATATATATATATATATATATTATAAGGTTCATATGTGATAGATAATAACATATAGGTAATGTATCATAAGTATAGCTAATATATCCTAGATACTAGATAGGCATTGGTCTCTAATCAAAGTATAGGTAATGTCTTTACAAAATCACATAAAGATAGGAAATATGTAGGAATATGGGTTTGTGACCTAGGTTGACTTGATTTGACCAATTGACCTAGAATTGACCTAGAAATGGACCATTATGATTTGTTTTCATTTCCAAACATGATATTGATACAATATTCCATATTTAGGTCTTCGAGGCACCGTATCGGATGTTGTTGACACTTCACACTGGATTACAGGTGAGTACATTCTCTGATAATTTCTCGTTTATGGTATTTTCTATGTTTCGTGTATTTATTGTAGATATCCTTGAATTCTCGACACAATGGTTACACAGATTGGTATTTTCCGGATCCCGTGATGAGATATTATTCCCGTGTATTGGTATACCATGTGCAAGCCCCGTGATTGTTCTTGTGCATTGTATAGACACCGATTCCTGAGAGGATTAGCTACCTTCTCAGAGTATCCCGTATAATAATATACCATAGTTGGATCCACTGTACCAGTATGGGACGGGAAGTAGTAGTGTAGACATGTGACCATATCCTTCCTGTGTATGATATTTTTTTTTCGTGAGTGTTAGTCATACACCGCACGTATAACTAGCCAGGCCATATTTCCCGTACAAGTTTCCAAGCCAGTTACTTGTTGAAACTAATACTCACTCACTTAGATAATATTTCCTAATTTTACTGTACATAATGATTTATGTTTTTCCCGTTTACTTACAATATTTTCATATATGCCATGCTAATGTACATGACGTTACTTTTTGTATACTCGATCTATTTTCTGTTACATAGTCTATATCATTTACTGGAACTATTATTGGAAATATACTTCGCTCCAATCCTGACTGCATATATTTTTCAGATGACGGTTGCCCTACCTATTACGGTACTCCAAAAACTTAAGGAGTGTATCTCCCGACAGAGTAGCCTAGTTTTTCCTAGACGGTTGCTACCCAGATAGCATCATTATTGCTGGATTTGTCTCCAGTTATTGAGACTCATGATGTATTATTTATTCGGGATATATACTTATTAATATTAGACTTCTAGACTCTATGTTGTGCATTGACCTTGTTACTAAGCTCTATTTTATTATTTCATTATTTTATATCATTTGTGCCATTATCTTTCCTTAGATTTCCCTGTAATTGAGTATAAAATTCTATATACATATTATTCCTCCGTGTGGAGATGGGTTATACTGTCGACAGGTTATATTTCACATCTATCATACTGTTTAGATAGTGTAGTTGACCTATACAGTATTCTACCACTGACGCTGCGACGTAGGCTACACGTCGTCTCGTACATGTGTTCCTACAGTGGGCGAGGGTTGTGACAAACCCCCTTCTCATGAACTCTCCCTCTCTCCCCTCACTCTTTCCCCAAATCCTATACTCTCGAGATCCTCTCTCCTTTTTGGCCGTTGGCCTCCTCCACCGACGACCACCACCATCACCCCTACTTCCGACACTGCCCCCGTCCCCCATTCCCGGAGTTGCGCCACCGCGAGCTCTAGCCACCTCCATGGCTGCCACCACCACCTCCACTATCGCCATGGCCGCCCTCGCCACCATCTCCAGAATTCCTCTGCTGTCGCGAGTCGCTTCTACCGTCGCCCTTCGGAAGCTCCCTCGCCACCTCCGCTCTCCCTCTCTGTTCTTTTCCGACCGTACAACATCTTCGCTGCCGTCCTCCTCCGTCGGGAGCCCATCGTGACCTGGCCGAGCTCTCCGATAATTCCTTTAGCCTCCCCCGCTTTCTTGATCAGTGTGCACCTCGGGCCGCGTGCTACCTCTAGTAGTATACTACCTCGTGTATCGTACAGTTTTGGGCAGCACACCATTAGTTGGTGTGCACCCCTTTTTTGTGCTACCTCAGGAAGCGTGTCTCAGGCTTCATGCATGCCTCTGTTTTGGGCCCCATGATGCTCGAGTTCTGTGCTATCTCGGTTCGCATGCACCTCGGTGTACGTACTGGTCTTGGTTTTTGTGCTACCCCAACCCACTTGCTGCCTTGGGTAGCATGATGCCTCGAGCCCCGTACTGCCTCGGACACCGTGCTATCTCAGTTTACGTGTTGTCTAGATTTTTGTGTCCTGGCCTTTGTGTCTATCTCGTGATTTGTGCTGCAGTGATTTGCGTTCTACCTTGGACTCCATGTAGCATTGATTTATGTGGGCACACCAATTTACGTGTCGTATTGATTTACATGTCATATTATATCTTGTATTGTCTCAATTTGCGTGTACGCCTCGATTTGCATGTCGTGTTGATTTGTGTGCCGTCCTGATATTCATGATCCTTCGATCTATGTGTATGTCTCAATTTATGTTGGACCATTGAGCACCTCTAGAGGGGGGTGAATAGTGAGTGCGAGTGCAGCAGAAAATAATCACCAATTTAAAATTATAAACAGATAATTATGGCAGTGAATAAGAGACAGTAAATACATATAACAAGAGATAGAGAGATCAAACTCAGTGACAAAGCGATGTATACTGGTATCCCTCTGAGAGGACTGATCCAATCTCGAGTGCTCTTGCTCGATGTTAATCCACTAAGACACAAGCTAATTGAGAGATTACAGTCTCTTACAACACCGTAATTGGTGACAAGTGCACGACTGACTTCACAATACCGTGCTTGGTGATGAGCGCACGACTGGCTCCACAACAGAGATTGTTTCTATACTTTGAACAACCTCTTTACAACTCTTGAGAACCAAAAGACTCTAGATCGAATAGATATTAGTGGATTTTGGCTAAGAGAAGTGTAGGTGTGATATGAAAGCTTTTGATCGGATAAAAACACTTATTGAAGAGAGAATAGAAGATAAAAATTGATTGAGTGATTTAGAATGAGAAATTTTCTTCTATTTATAGGTATTTTCTAGGGCCGAACTCGGGAAGAATTCGGGTAGAGTTCTGATGCAAAGATTTCGCAAATGAATGTTACATGCAGATTTGGAGGCAACAAATATTTAAATTCAAACTAACCGAACTCGGGCCAAACTCAGTTTGAGTTCTGTCTTCGTAAAAATATAAGACATTTGTCAAATTCTGTTGCAAAATGGAAATAAAATTTTTGGTAGGTGGACTATGGATAGGTAGGCTGTATAGGAAAGTAGACTATGATTAACCTAAGCTAGTATTATCCAGTCGATCTTACAATTTATATCCTAGACTCAATAAAGATAAAATATATAATAAATTGTAAAATGACTCGGACTAGATTCCAATGAAAATAAGCTTCAGAATGATAATTTACGTGCTTGCTGATGTAGTAGTACGCTTGTTGATATTGATTTCACAAGACCTGAAATGATTAGCAGCAGTTCGTATATTTTGTGTATTTTTAAGTTTATGACGATTATTAAAATCGGGTGTGACCATGAAATGGGCCAACAATCTCCCCCATTTTGATAATTGACAAACTTGAGTCTATACCAAAATATATCTAAATAGAACAAATAAAAATACCTGAAAAAAGAATAAATGATGGTGGTGGTTTGCTTTCTTATATGCTTTGTTGATTTTGGTATTGTTCTCTTTCACCCCCTTCGTCAATGAAAAATGGTTTTGGCTCCCCCATAATGTGTGAAGCCAACAATGTTCATCAAACAGACAAAGTAATGCTAGAGAGATAATCACAAATAACAACATTGCCACAACTAATAAGTGCATAAAAGAAATAACTAGTAGTAGAATACTGAAAATTTTATACTAAATGAAATATACAACCATCACAAACATCACAAAGTGCTAATAAATATCTAACTGTCAAGTTTTGACATAAAAAAACTACATCAGATCATCATCTATCAGACTCCATCCAAAATCTACTAGCTCAAGTTCTCATCACATCGGAGTGTCGTCACCTCCATGAGCATCCGGAAGAAAATATGCAGCAGTAGGATCGAAGTGAGAAAATGTCCTCTCATCATCGAAACTGGGTCCAGGGAAGCTGGGGTGATGAAGTATAGTAACTGGATGTGAGGGGTCATGAGAGAGACTCCAGTGAATATCAGCAATGCTATTCCGCAACACCTGAGCCCGGGTAATATGGCGGAACTCTGAATCAAGATAGACTTGATGTCGTTGCGCTGAGAGGGCAACGAAATCATCAAAATGCTGATAAAAGCCAGGGTCAAAACCCGGAGCAGGGGCTGGAGCAGCAGCAGCAGGAGGAGCCTCGGGGTCAGCATCATGAACAGGCTCAGTACCAGGAGACAAATGAGGAGTAGGATATAACCTAGACCTACTGAGCTCAATGGCAGTAGAGGAGTAAGGACAGGTTTGAAGATCGATTTCAAACCTCCTAAAGATAGAATCCAAATGCATAGGATAGACAAGGTTGCGTCCTGCATTTCTGCAGTTAAGCATCCATGCCATCATAGTCTTAGGAACAGAAAATAGAATGCCAAAGTGAATGTGGTACATGGCTGACAATTCCAGGAAGGTAATCTCATCAGAGGATCCCTTCTTTGGAAGAAGAACAGAGAAAATAAACCTATGTAGTTCATAGAAGTTTTGATTTAAATGTTTGGAGAAAACTCTTCTAGGAACAGGTTTAGGATGGCACAGAAGTTCCTTGAAGGAATCAAATGTGACACCTTCAGGAAATTGAATGTGATGAATGTCCACTAAAGCTTCACCTACATCAGGAACATGAAAATATGTACTAATGTCGGTGGCATTGAACTCTCGTTCTTGTCGAGTAACACAGGAATAGAAATTGCTGTTATCTTTTACTTGCAGGTTGCAGTAAAATATACGGACATCATTATTATAAATGTTCTCAGCGACTTCAAAAAATTACGAAAGTCTAGACGGTTGAAAGTGGGAGCATATTCAAAAAAGATGGTAAAATTAACACATGCTCCAGCACAAATTTTGCAACCAAAAAATGAGTCAAACCAAAGGTCGGAAAATTCCCTATCGAAAAAGAGACCGAAATCGTAATCATCAGATCCCGTAGGTCTAGCTGGACTAAAGACATTTGTGGAAACATAATCAGAGAAGGATGATCCTGCTTGAGAGGAATCAACATTTCTCTTTTGGTGCTTAGGTGCCATGGATGAGAAGGAAAAGAGAAATAGAATACCTTCATAGAGAAGGAAGATGGTGGAGAAGATGGCCCACTAGACTCATGAGAAAGCTCGAAAGGAAAGACGAGAAGTTCTTTGGAGTATAGGAGGGTATTTCTCGGTAGAAGGATGAAGAAAAGTGAAAGGAAGGAGAGGAATATATAGAGCTAGGGCCGGCTGTTCGGTTCTGGAAATTCGTACAGCACCGACCGAACTCGATTAGAGTTCGGTCCGAGTTCGGCTGCTTGTATTTCCAATGTCATAAATGTAGTATTTGTTTAAAAATTCAAATTTATAACTGTTGTACTTCATTTAATAACTTCTATTACTTTGGGTTAGCTGTAGGGGCCGGATCCCAGCTAGCGGTAGTCCGAAGACTAGTGCACCGTGTCGCTTCAGGCTATTTATACCTGTATGACAGAAGGACCCTTTCAGCTTGTACCCAAAATAATTTCTGTTTAATAAATTACAAAGTTTCGAGTTATAAAATAAATTTAATAAACATACTACATTATGAATCTGAAAATTTAAGTATGCCGAGCTCTCGCCTCATAACGTTAAATCGGTCTTCAGCCAGTGGTTTTGTGAAAATGTCTGTTAGTTGATGATCTGTGTCAATAAACTCGAGGCAGATGTCCCCGTGTTGTTGGTGATCACGTAAAAAGTTATGACGAATTTCAAAATATTTTGTGCGTGAGTGACATACAGGGTTCTTAGTCAGGTTAATAGTGCTAGTGTTATCACAGTAAATAGGAATCTTAGTGTAGTGCAGATTGTAGTCTTCTAGGGTTTGCTTCATCTATAAAATTTGAGCACAACAACGTCCTGCGACGATATACTCAACCTCAGTAGTTGATAATGCTACAGAATTTTGTTTCTTGCTAAACTATGAGACTAAGGCCTTTCCTAGGAAATGACACGTATTGCTGGTACTTTTACGGTCTACTTTGCATCCTGCAAAATCCGCATCCGAGTAACCTATCAGGTCAAAGGATTTTGTTTTTGGATACTACAAGCCGACTGTAGAAGTTCCCTTCAGGTATCGGAAGTGTAACACCCTGTTTTCTGAAATAGGGAATTTTTGAAAATTTATTATTTTTATTATTTATTAGTGGTATTTTAGTCATGGTATGATTTTCTGGTGATTTTAGTTAAGTTAAACCATTTCTAAAGTCATGCTAAGTCATGACTTATGACTTTGTGATTTTGGTTAGTATAACTTAGTGTAAACCCTAGTTTTCTCTAACCTAGAAGTTGCCATGACCATGAGAGCTTAGCCATAGGCTTAGAATATCAAATTAGTGGTTTTTGACCAAAAGGGTATTTTGGTAATTTTCTAGACTTTATTTGTGATTATGTGATTTTAATATTATTTAATTCTTGGTAGGTCTCATGATTAGTCACTAACCTATCCTACCCTAAACTAGAAGTTAGCCACTAACCAAGAATCATTAGGGTGATGTTTTGGTCATGGGATAAAGGGTTAAATATCTAGATATTAACTTTAAGGATATTTTCCTTAAACAAATCAAAATATCTAGAACCCTTTAGGCTAAAGTCCATGCCTTAGCCATGAAGGAAGGCAAGGACACCCCCCCCCATGCTTGGCCGGCCAAGGGCACCCCCCTTGGCAGCCCACCCATGTTATAAACCCCATGGATTTATTCATGAACAAAATTACATGAAATTAAATCCACAAAATTCTCTTTTCCTTCAACCCTTGATAACTTGATCATTCTTGATCCAAATTGACTCTAGTCTCTTGCATTGGAACCCTACAACATCTAGGGAGCTAAGGGAAGCTAGAAATTCAGAATTTGGGAGCTTGGACATCATCGAGTTGGAGATCACACAACCCCATTATCATTGTTTTTCCTTGGATTTGCACAATAGGTATTTTCTCACAAACCTAGTCAAATTCCTGTTTTTCTTTCATAAATGCATTCATATAGGAATAACAATACTGTGGGTAAAGTTTGGTGGGATTTTGATATGTTTTGGTGTCCGTATCGGACACGTATCGTAGGGCTAAAATCCTTGTTTGGTGAAATGCCACAATAGATTCGATATGGTCGATTTGTGAAACAAATTATACAAACTAGAAGCCCTAGACTTGCTGATCACTAATCAAGTAGACTGAGCACATTATCGTGTCCTGTGTCGCGTGTACGACGCGTGTAACCGCGTGCACGACACTGTTATTCGTGCGCGTGTCAGGAATTTACCCGAGTGGTTGTTTTGCGTGTTTGGACACGCAAAACTGTGTCGTGGTGTCGTGTCAGTGACCTAGGACACTAGTGTATGTGCGGGGTGTCAGTTACCAACCCTTGGTTGCGAGCCTTAGCTCGTTTGGTTGCGTGTATTTCGAATTACCCCATTCGAGTGCACTGTGCACTGTCAACAGTTTTGGGGATTATTTTCCAGTTTTGGAAATCGAGTTTCAAATCGATTTTCTTCATGTTTAATACATTGGACTAGTGTATTTTAGTGTGTATATGTGTAGTACATATGTATTTGAGGGTGTCGGTCAATTTTGGGGAGAATTGGTGGTGTGTGTGTGTAGTTATATATATATACATATGTGTGTATATATGTATTGTGTGTGTGTGTGTTTGGGGGAGCCTTTGGTTCCAGAATTCCTGGAACCCCCCCTATCCTGACCCTATTCCAGACCTCTCTCCCTCTCTCTCACTGTCTCACTCTCTCTCTCATTCAGTCTCTCTCTCTCTTTCCCTTTGTCTCTCTATATATATATAGTATATGTATGAGTTATATATATAGGTATATATATATATATATTGATATATATGTATATTGTATTAGGTCTCTTTATGTATGTATAGTGTATTATAAGTATATGGGTTGTATTATATATGTTATTCATATATTGGGTATATGGATATTGGGTGGTGGTTAGATAGTGTATATATATATATATATATATATATATATATATATATATATATATATATATATATATATATATATATATATATATATATATATATATATATATATATATATATGAGACTTTTAGTTATAGGTTTATATGAAAACCTAGACTATGGCCAAGGTTATTGGCCCATGGTCTTGGGACTAACCCCATTTGACCTACAGGCCCAAAACAACAACAAATTGACCCTTGTTGACTAAGGGTTGATCAAAGTCAACCTTAGGTCAAACTTGACCTAGTTGACCTAGATTGAACTTAAATTAACCTAGAATGACTAGTTTGACATTGGTTGACCTAACTTGACTAGTAGACTAGTTTGACTAGATAATTGACCATTGTTGACCAAGTCAACTATAGGTCAACCATGACCTAATTGACCTAGAAATGGTTTGGATAGACTTAAGAGGACTTGTTGACTAAGTTTGACTAAACCCTAGGCTATTAACTAGTTGGTTTAGGTTTGACCTATATATAAGTATATTATTGTGACTTGGGTTTTGTGGAAGACCTATGTAGATTAAGATATGTAAGGGGTTAAGTTAGATACTTAGAGTTGAGTCATGACTTAAGATTGGAATGTGGGATTAGCTTGAATATAGGATTAAGGTTGGTATTATATATATGTATATATATGTGTGGTATACTTGTATAGGTATTGGTTATACCTTAACCTTGTGGTATTGACTTAGATAGTTGACCATTGACTTAATCACCTTGCTGACTAGTCTTTGTTTAACCCAAAACCTTAGTTGGTCTAAGTTTGACCTAGACTTGATCCAGATTGATCATGTTGACTAGTATTTGACTTGTTTGACCTTGTTTGACTCTATTTGACTTAGTTTGATTTCCTGTGACTTAGTATGACTTCCTGTGACCTAGTTTGACTTTTAGAGTTGACCAAGAGTTGACTTTTGACCAGATTGACCTAGAATCATGTAGTATGCATTGTATACTTTATTTTTACCATTGTGGATACATTGTGACTTGTATTACTCTGATTAGGAGCCATACACCTCTCCTCAGACAGTATATCCTCTTCAGACATTCAGTTATCAGGCGAGTACATTCTCTGACCGTTTTATACTTGTTCAGGCTTTACTTCTCGCTCTAGATTACTTTACTTGTTGCTGTCACGTTGGTAACACAGATTGGTACTATATGGATCTTTACATGAGATGTTATCCCCCTCGGGAGCATCGGGTACTTCATGTTATGTGTGTTTCACTATCATCATGTACTCCTATGCTTCCATCATTCATGTGCACTCATGTGATCATGTACTCTCATGTTTACTGAGCTCTCATGTATACTATCATGTGCACCCTTTTATGGGCCCCATGTGATATCATGTACAATAACGTAACTTGTATAGATCCTTGTGTATTGATTGGGGTAACGGGGGAGTAGAAGTGGACATGTGAATAATTCCAAAGTAGTGTAATCATGTATAAACTCAGTAGTGTAATCATGTATAAATTCTAGCCATTCACATGCCTATCTTGTGCTCTACATCACTAGTCACTTATAGTTCTCTATATACAGTAGATATTTTATTACAGCTATCTCTTTTACAGCGTATATTTCCTTTCAGCAGTTCATGTATCTTACTCTATTGCCTGTATCGTATTTCCTAACCTGATATGCACTGCGTGAGATGTATTGTGCTCGTTCCTGTCCTGATTGGACCTGTTGAAAATATTACAGAGGATGAGGATGAGGCCTGGTGTCTACCTATTTTGGAGCAGGACTAGATGATACTTATGTTGTGGACCCCAGCAGGATCCACCTGCAGCGGAGGATGTTGTTCCAGTAGTCTAGACCAGTTTAGTCTAGACAGTCTTTTCTATATTTACTTTTGTCTCACTTTCTGAGTTGTATTTTGAGATGTGGAGATGTATAGACTCTTAGACTTTTTGTATTATGAGTTGACAGTTCTGGATATTATGTTGTACTAGACACTTAGACTTATTCATCTATGATACTGTTCTCTTGAGTTACTATCTATCTGTCTTTCGTTCTTCTACCCTAGATGTGATTGAGATGTATATTATTATGTCACCTCCATTCGAAGAGTATAAACTGTACAGGTACTTGGTATTGATAGATGATTGACCTAGGACAGCGTTCTAACCACCGACACTGCGGCGTAGGCTGGGCATTGTTACGTTCTCGTACCCTAACAGTGGGTGCGGGTCGTGACATATTTTTAGTGGTGGCCCATGCAGGTCGAGTTTATGTAGTGGTATTCGAACTAGAGTATCACTACAGCCTGCGATAGGATTTGAGAAATAGGCTTAGAGAGAGTAGATACTCAATCACTGTTAGGATACCTTGAGAGATTCCTGGGATGACCCTTAAGAATCTCATTTGAAATTACGATTTAAACTCCTTTTTCCTTGATTGAATTTGATTTTGGAGGATTCACTGTAGAACTTTGAATCCTGGTGTTAGTTGATGATTTTGAAAAATTTTGTAGTTGTTGATTTTAATTTCTTAGTGTTAGATTAATATCTTTTATTTTTTTAGGGTACTCAATCATAATTATGAGAAAACTCTTATCTGTTTCTTGCCATTTAATCCTCTTGCTAATTGCCTTTCATTGAAATGAACTGTCCTCTCTATTTTGCACCTTGCTTAAACTCTTTCTACCAATCTATGTGACTGTATCCCAACCCTGACTTACTCGACATTCCTCAAATCAAGACTTTATTGAGACCTTCTAACCTTGACCCTTGATTGATCGAACCCTAACTATATTCATCTAGTAGCCTATCTATCCCTAGGACTGTGTTCCTAAATTATTTACTAGATTCCTGATTAATTTTATTTCATGAGTTAAATTGATCTTCTTCAATTTTTGCATCAATTTGTCACGTCTCGAACTCCCACTTTCTATTCTAGATCCTTGGACGTCCTTTACCGTGACTTAGATATTCAGAGTATAATACTAGCTGTTACCTTCCAACAAACTTCACATGCAAGACCTAGACTAGCCTACCTTCATGTAGGTATTCCATGTCCTACAAAAACCCGTCTCCTTGTACTCCATTATCTTGATATGATTTTCTGGTCAAATGGCTAAACTATAACCTCTACCATGATACTAAATTAATTCTTATTTCAATTAGAGATCCACCTTGGCTCAATTCTTTCGATCTGGCATGTGATGGTGTTCTGCTTGAACCCTCAAATACTTAACCTTGTACCTTACCTTGAATGCTTGACCCGATTGGTTAAGAATCTTGGACTATGTATCTTCTTTCCTCATTTCCACCCTTACTTATATCTTATGCTATAAATTTATCCTTAAGATTTACAAGCTTATCCTTTTCGAGCTTGATCATGATATATTTTATTGGGTGTACATCCACTAATATATTATCTAATCCTAACCGGCACATGATGGTCTGATCAACCTATTGCGTTTTGGTTCTCTTTTCATATATTAATCTACGTGGATAGAGACACAGTTAAACTTACCCTAGAATCTTATCCACAACAGCCTTGACAATTCTCCTTGGAATTATTTTATCACCTATGAACCTCGTATTCATATCCAGTTGGATTAAATTTAATCATGACCTGGATCTTCATCATTGGATGCTCGTGCTCATACTTGATTTCATTGATTTCCCATCTTGCCCAATCTCGATTTATCCTGAAATTGATCAACTTAGATCGTGTCAAGACTAAAATCTATTTGTGATTGTTTGTGCCTAAATTTTCAATTTTCTTTTACCATTTTATGGAATAGTAACTTTTAATGATTTCTCACTTACTTGTTAATGACCCATTTTTCATATAGGATGGTAGACGGCCTATAGCCTTGATGATTGTTGTTTCCTTACATTCCCAATTAGGATACCTTAGATTGCTTGTACGTTTGATACCATAGGGCAGTATTGATCTAGAATGACTAGTGCACCTAGATGAGACCACAGACTGTTCCATTTAACCTGTCCCCCTGGTACCACTATTGCATCACAAATTTCTGGTTCAATTTAGGCCATAGACCTTTCCCACTCTAAATTATGATCACCGTAGACACATTACCGTGACTTTTAAATTTGGAGCATAAGACTAGTTGTTTTCTCAAAACTGATTTCACATACATGACCTAGACATGACATACTACACCCATGACCTTAGTGTCCCACTCAGGCATACCATCGTGTGCTTCATTTGCTTAGTACGATTTTCCTGACCCGAGGCTCCATCCTGATTTACCCCATGGAGTTATTTTTTTTTTGGCTTCGATTTGAATTAAAACACCTTATGACCTAAAACTGCCAGCCAATTTTTGGACATGACCCAGTATAGGTCTACTACCCATATTTTGCTTGTTGACCTTGTATGTTTCCTAGGTAGTGGCTTCGTCCTTGATTGTTGGAGGTTGACCTAGAAGGAGTACGACCATCTAAATTTCGAGGACGAAATTATTTTAAGGTGGGTAGACTTGTAACACCCTATTTTCTGAAATAGGGAATTTTTGAAAACTTATTATTTTTATTATTTATTAGTGGTATTTTAGTCATGGTATGATTTTCTGGTGATTTTAGTTAAGTTAAACCATTTCTAAAGTCATGCTAAGTCATGACTTATGACTTTGTGATTTTGGTTAGTATAACTTAGTGTAAACCCTAGTTTTCTCTAACCTAGAAGTTGCCATGACCATGAGAGCTTAGCCATAGGCTTAGAATATCAAATTAGTGGTTTTTGACCAAAAGGGTATTTTGGTAATTTTCTAGACTTTATTTGTGATTATGTGATTTTAATATTATTTAATTCTTGGTAGGTCTCATGATTAGTCACTAACCTATCCTACCCTAAACTAGAAGTTAGCCACTAACCGAGAATCATTAGGGTGATGTTTTGGTCATGGGATAAAGGGTTAAATATCTAGATATTAACTTTAAGGATATTTTCCTTAAACAAATCAAAATATCTAGAACCCTTTAGGCTAAAGTCCATGCCTTAGCCATGAAGGAAGGCAAGGACACCCCCCCCCCCATGCTTGGCCGGCCAAGGGCACCCCCTTTGGCAGCCCACCCATGTTATAAACCCCATGGATTTATTCATGAACAAAATTACATGAAATTAAATCCACAAAATTCCCTTTTCCTTCAACCCTTGATAACTTGATCATTCTTGATCCAAATTGACTCTAGTCTCTTGCATTGGAACCCTACAACATCTAGGGAGCTAAGGGAAGCTAGAAATTCAGAATTTGGGAGCTTGGGCATCATCGAGTTGGAGATCACACAACCCCATTATCATTGTTTTTCCTTGGATTTGCACAATAGGTATTTTCTCACAAACCTAGTCAAATTCCTGTTTTTCTTTCATAAATGCATTCATATAGGAATAACAATACTGTGGGTAAAGTTTGGTGGGATTTTGATGTGTTTTGGTGTCCGTATCGGACACGTATCGTAGGGCTAAAATCCTTGTTTGGAGAAATGCCACAATGGATTCGATATGGTCGATTTGTGAAACAAATTATACAAACTAGAAGCCCTAGACTTGCTGATCACTAATCAAGTAGACTGAGCACATTATCGTGTCCTATGTCGCATGTACGACGCGTGTAACCGCGTGCACGATACTGTTATTCGTGCGCGTGTCAGGAATTTACCCGAGTGGTTGTTTTGCGTGTTTGGACACACGAAACTGTGTCGTGGTGTCGTGTCAGTGACCTAGGACACTAGTGTATGTGTGGGGTGTCAGTTACCAACCCTTGGTTGCGAGCCTTAGCTCGTTTGGTTGCGTGTATTTCGAATTACCCCATTCGAGTGCACTGTGCACTGTCAACAGTTTTGGGGATTATTTTCCAGTTTTGGAAATCGAGTTTCAAATCGATTTTCTTCATGTTTAATACATTAGACTAGTGTATTTTAGTGTGTATATGTGTAGTACATATGTATTTGAGGGTGTGGGTCGATTTTGGGGAGAATTGGTGGTGTGTGTGTGTAGTTATATATATATACATATGTGTGTATATATGTATTGTGTGTGTGTGTTTGGGGGAGCCTTTGGTTCCAGAATTCCTGGAACCCCCCGCTGTCCTGACCCTATTCCAGACCTCTCTCCCTCTCTCTCACTGTCTCACTCTCTCTCTCATTCAGTCTCTTTCTCTTTCCCTTTGTCTCTATATATATATATATAGTATATGTATGAGTTATATATATAGGTATATATATATATATATATTGATATATATGTATATTGTATTAGGTCTCTTTATGTATGTATAGTGTATTAGAAGTATATGGGTTGTATTATATATGTTATTCATATATTGGGTATATGGATATTGGGTGGTGGTTAGATAGTGTATATCTATATATATATATATATATATATATATATATATATATATATATATATATATATATATATATATATATATGAGACTTTTAGTTATAGGTTTATATGAAAACCTAGACTATGGCCAAGGTTATTGGCCCATGGTCTTGGGACTAACCCCATTTGACCTACAGGCCCAAAACAACAACAAATTGACCCTTGTTGACTAAGGGTTGATCAAAGTCAACCTTAGGTCAAACTTGACCTAGTTGACCTAGATTGAACTTAAATTAACCTAGAATGACTAGTTTGACATTGGTTGACCTAACTTGACTAGTAGACTAGTTTGACTAGATAATTGACCATTGTTGACCAAGTCAACTATAGGTCAACCATGACCTAATTGACCTAGAAATGGTTTGGATAGACTTAAGAGGACTTGTTGACTAAGTTTGACTAAACCCTAGGCTATTAACTAGTTGGTTTAGGTTTGACCTATATATAAGTATATTATTGTGACTTGGGTTTTGTGGAAGACCTATGTAGATTAAGATATGTATGGGGTTAAGTTAGATACTTAGAGTTGAGTCATGACTTGAGATTGGAATGTGGGATTAGCTTGAATATAGGATTAAGGTTGGTATTATATATATGTATATATATGTGTGGTATACTTGTATAGGTATTGGTTATACCTTAACCTTGTGGTATTGACTTAGATAGTTGACCATTGACTTAATCACCTTGCTGACTAGTCTTTGTTTAACCCAAAACCTTAGTTGGTCTAAGTTTGACCTAGACTTGATCCAGATTGATCATGTTGACTAGTATTTGACTTGTTTGACCTTGTTTGACTCTATTTGACTTAGTTTGATTTCCTGTGACTTAGTATGACTTCCTGTGACCTAGTTTGACTTTTAGAGTTGACCAAGAGTTGACTTTTGACCAGATTGACCTAGAATCATGTAGTATGCATTGTATACTTTATTTTTACCATTGTGGATACATTGTGACTTGTATTAATCTGATTAGGAGCCATACACCTCTCCTCAGACAGTATATCCTCTTCAGACATTCAGTTATCAGGCGAGTACATTCTCTGACCGTTTCATACTTGTTCAGGCTTTACTTCTCGCTCTAGATTACTTTACTTGTTGCTGTCACATTGGTAACACGGATTGGTACTATATGGATCTTTACATGAGATGTTATCCCCCTCGGGAGCATCGGGTACTTCATGTTATGTGTGTTTCACTATCATCATCTACTCCTATGCTTCCATCATTCATGTGCACTCATGTGATCATGTACTCTCATGTTTACTGAGCCCTCATGTATACTATCATGTGCACCCTTTCATGGGCCCCATGTGATATCATGTACAATAACGTAACTTGTATAGATCCTTGTGTATTGATTGGGGTAACGGGGGAGTAGAAGTGGACATGTGAATAATTCCAAAGTAGTGTAATCATGTGCAAACTCAGTAGTGTAATCATGTATAAATTCTAGCCATTCACATGCCTATCTTGTGCTCTACATCACTAGTCACTTATAGTTCTCTATATACAGTAGATATTTCATTACAGCTATCTCTTTTACAGCGTATATTTCCTTTCAGCAGTTCATGTATCTTACTCTATTGCCTGTATCGTATTTCCTAACCTGATATGTACTGCGTGAGATGTATTGTGCTCGTTCCTGTCCTGATTGGACCTGTTGAAAATATTACAGAGGATGAGGATGAGGCCTGGTGTCTACCTATTTTGGAGCAGGACTAGACGATACTTATGTTGTGGACCCCAGCAGGATCCACCTGCAGCTGAGGATGTTGTTCCAGTAGTCTAGACCAGTTTAGTCTAGACAGTCTTTTCTATGTTTACTTTTGTCTCACTTTCTGAGTTGTATTTTGAGATGTGGAGATGTATAGACTCTTAGACTTTTTGTATTATGAGTTGACAGTTCTGGATATTATGTTGTACTAGACACTTAGACTTATTCATCTATGATACTGTTCTCTTGAGTTACTATCTATCTATCTGTCTTTCGTTCTTCTACCCTAGATATGATTGAGATGTATATTGTTATGTCACCTCCATTCGGAGAGTATAAACTGTACAGGTACTTGGTATTGATAGATGATTGACCTAGGACAGCGTTCTACCGCCGACACTGCGGCGTAGGCTGGGCGTTGTTACGTTCTCGTACCCTAACAGTGGGTGCGGGTCGTGACAGAAAGATACGCTTAACGGCACTTAGGTATGATTCCTTAGGATTTGCCTGGTATCATGCACAAATGCAAACACTGAACACAATATCAGAGCGACTAGCAGTTAAATACAATAAGCTACCAATCATACCTCGATACTTACGCTGGTTAACAGGTTTGCCACTTTCATCAGTGTCAAGATTTTGTAGATGTAGCCATTGGAGTTTCGATAGGCTTTACATTATCGAAGTCGTACTTTTTCAGTATGTCCTTCATATATTTGGCTTGATTGATGAATGTTCCCTTTGAGTGTTGTTTGATCAGGAGTCCTAGGAAGAAGTTCAGCTCTCCCATCATACTCATCTCAAATTCACTCTACATACACTTAGCAATCTCTTGACAAAGTTTTTCATTAGTAGAACCAAATATAATGTCATCAACGTATATTTGCACAAAAAGAATATCATCATCTAAAGATTTGATAAACAAAGTTGTATCAACTCTTCCTTATAAAAATCCATTATCAAGTAAGAAGGCACTTAGGCGTTCATACCAAGCATGAGGTGCCTGTTTGAGTCCATAGAGTGCTTTCATAAGCTTGAAGACGTGATCAGATTTTTAAAATCTTCAAAGCCAGGGAGTTGTTTCACAAAAACTTTTTCTTTTAGTAATTCGTTCAAAAATGCACTTTTTACGTCCATTTAAAATAATTTAAAATCATTAAAATACGTAAATACATAAAACATGCAGATAGCTTCTAGTCTAGCAACAAGAGCATATGTCTTGTCATAATCAATACCTTCTTCTTGATTATAACCTTGTGCCACTAGACGTGCTTTGTTATGTAGAACTTGTCCATCTTCGCTTAGTTTATTTAGGAACACCCATTTGGTACCAATTATCGATTGACCAATAGGTTTAGGAACGAGTTCCCAAACTTGGTTTCTCTAAAATTAATTAAGTTCCTCTTGCATGACATTAATCCAAAACTTATCATTAAAAGCATCTTCTATATTCTTAGGTTCTATTTGAGAAATGAAAGCTACATTTGCTGCTATTTCAGAATCTCTATGAGAGGAGCGTGTACTTACACCTTTTGATATATCACCTATAATGAGTGTCTCTGGATGATCTGGTAAGAACTTCAATGATTCAAATTTATGAGTCAGATCTTCCACATGACTCTTATCGGTTTTTGCTTGTACATCTTCATCATCACTATTACTAGATCTGTGACTATTGAGCTCATCAAAAGTAACGTTAATAGATTCTTCAACGATCATAGACCTTTTATTAAAAATTCTATATCCCTTACTCTTAGCAGCATATTCAAGAAATATCGCTTCATCTGCTTTAGAGTCGAACTTACCCAAGTTCTCTTTGGTGTTCAGGATAAAACAACGACATCCAAAAGCTTTGAAATAAGAAATGTTTGGAATCTTTCTGAACCAAAGTTCATAAGGTGTTTTCTTCGAGATGGGTCTAATTAACACCCTATTTAAAACATGACAGGCTATGCTAACAGCTTCTGCCCAAAAATATTTAGGAAGATTATGCTGATTCAGCATGACTCTAGCTATCTCGCTTAGAGTCCGGTTCTTCCGCTCTACAATACCATTCTGTTGAGGAGTTCTAGGACAAAAAAATTTATGGTAGTATCCACTATCATCACAAAACTTTTTGAAATCAGTATTTACGAATTCGCCATGATCACTTCGGATACGAGTAATCATTAAGCCTTTTTTGTTTTGTACCTTTTTACAAAATAACTAAAATTCAAAAATAGTTTCACTTTTATTTGATAAAAAGTAAACCCAAGTAAAATAAGAGAAATCATCAACAATAACAAAAGCGTAGAGCTTACCGTCAAGACTAGCGACTCTACTAGGACCAAATAGATCCATATGTATCAACTGCAAAGGTCTAGAAGTACTTACAGCGTTGATGGATTTAAACGTAGACCTATGTACTTTGTTCTTTTCACAGTTAGCACATACCATATCTCTCTTGAATGGAATCTCAGGGAGTCCTTTTACCAACTTTTTAGTGCTCAGTCGTGAGATAGTGTCCATATTAGCATGTCCTAGTCGCATATGCCATAGCCAGCTTTCATCTAGATTAGCTACTAGGCATCTTCCTACATTATTAGTACTCTCCAGAAAGAAAATATAAATATTATCTTCTCTAATCCCTTCATATACGGGATTACCAGATGACATATCATATATGGTACATTTGCCTTTTATAAAGTTGATACCATAACCATTATCAGCCAAATAACTTATGCTTAATAGGTTATGTTTCAATTTTGTAACTACACAAACGTCTTTTATTACAGGATAAGGAGATATACCAACAGTGCTATTGCCAATGATATCACCTTTCAGATTCTTTCCGAAGGAGACGTATCCTTCTTTTTTCATCGATAGCGTGGCGAACAAAGATGTATCACCAGTCATGTGCCACGAACATCCGCTATCGAGGATCCACTTGCTTTTAGCATGAGAGGGTTGAGGGTCTACCTACAAAACAAGTAGATGAATCCTTTGGTACCCATTTACTGAAGGGTCCATATCGATTAGTCTTAGGTCTCCAAAATAATGTACGATTGTCAACAAGTTTTCTTGCTAAACAATACTGTGATATGTGTCCATGAGTACCACAATATATGCAAGTGAGTTTTGAAACAGTGTTAGTGGAATCTGTGTTGACATGCCTATTTGGTTTCTTTGAAAACCTATAAGTGAAAGCATGGTGATAATCGTGTTTCTTTCATGCTTTCTGAGTTTTAGTCCTCTTAGGTGTATGCTTAGCATTAGGACTAAACTTAGGCTGTGTCACAGGTATTGCCTGTTTGCCTAACTTGATTTCTAATTTTTTAGAAACCACAAAAGAGACTTCATATTTAGCATCATGTCTAAGAGTCTTTGTTCTGTGACTAAGTGCTTCTTCTTCTCTATGTCATATAACTCTTGTATTTTGACATAGTCTCTTTCTTTCTTTTCAACTTTGAGGATAGTCTCATGATAGTCTACTTTAAGCTTGGCTATCTCTTCCGTGTTACCGGTAGTAGACGTCTCTTTAATGTCTTCAATAAGACTGGACAGTCTAGCTATCTCGGTTGTGTATACCTTAATCTCTTTTCGAGATTGCTTATACTTGTCAAGCACATTTCTGTGTTCTTCAAGTAGTTCATTGAAGGCATTTTCTAATTCATCGAAAGTAAAATCGTCGTACAAAGGATTTGAGGATACCTTATCAAAAGCCATAAGACAGACATTGGCATTTCTGCAGGGTCTGTCTTTTTCCTCTATATCACTGGCATCACTTTTATGCCATATACTAGTATTTGCATACTTTCGACTTGTTGTTACTTTTCTGCTTGATCTTGATCTATCGTATGGACTGCTCTTCTTCGAAGTTGGACAGTCCTTCTTCATATGCCCTGATTTCTTGCATCCAAAGCATATTATTTCATCTTCATTGCTTTCTTGGATATCTCTCTTCCTTCTGTTTGATTTCTCAAACTTTAAATTTTTTTAAAGTTCTTCACTAGTAGGACTTGTTCATCACCACTTGATGATTCTTCCTCAGAATCATTGCATGTAGATTTTTTGGCTTGAGCTTTAAAAGCGATAGATTTTTTTTTTGGGGCTGCTTCTTCAAACTCCTGCAGATCAAGCTCATGGGTCATGAGCTTTCCCATCAGTATTTCCAGAGACATGTTGGTGAGATCGTTTCCTTCAATGATTGTTGTTGGCTTTGGGTTCCAATTCTTGGTAAGAGCCCGTAGCAATTTTCTGATCTTCTCATGATTACTGTAATCCTTACCAAGAGATTACAAATAATTAGTAATATCAAGGAAACGTGTGAACATCTGTGTAATTGACTCACCGGATTTTATCTTAAAAGATTCATACTCTTGTGTTAGTCTACTGATTTTGGATTCCTTCACTTGGAAAGTACCTTCATGAGTTACCTCAAGAAGTTTCCAAATGTCATAAGACGTCTTACAGGTTAAAACTCTGTTGAACTCCATTTTGTTAATTGTACAGAATAGTGCGTTGATGGCACGAGCATCTAGACTAGCCTTTGCTTTTTCAGCCTCTGTATATTTGTTATGAGGCTTGTCTACAAGCAGGCCATCAACTACTGTAGGTGCCGGTTTCTTATAACCGTCAACTACTATAGACCAAAGATCAAAGTCAAGAGACTTTAAAAAGAATGTCATCCTTGTTTTCCAGTAGGTATAGTTTGTACCATCAAATAGTGGAGGTCTATTTATGGATTACCCTTCACCGTTGAATATTGATTTTACGGCTGCCATATATACTCTCTGAGGTTTGTTATATTAGAATATAACCAGCTCTGATACCAATTGTAGGACCGTTGAGCACCTCTAGAGGGGGGTGAATAGTGAGTGCGAGTGCAGTGAAAAATAATCACCAATTTAAAATTATAAACAGATAACTATGTTAGTGAATAAGAGACAGTAAATAAATATAGCAAGAGATAGAGAGATCAAACTCAGTGACACAACGATATATACTGGTATCCCTCTGAGAGAACTAATCCAGTCTCGAGTACTCTTGCTCGATGTTAATCTACTATGGCACAAACTAATTGAGAGCTTGCAGTCTCTTACAACACCGTGCTTAGTGACAAGTGCACGACCGACTTCACAACACCGTGCTTGGTGACGAGCGCACGACCGGCTCTACAACAGAGATAGTTTTTGTACTTTGAACAACCTCTTTACAACTCTTGAGAACTAAAAGACTCTAGATCGAATAGATATTACTGGCTTTTGGCTAAAAGAAGTGTAGATGTGATATGAAAGCTTTTGATCAGATAAAAACACTTATTGAAGAGAGAAGAGAAGATGGAAATTGATTGAGTGATTTGGAAAGAGAAATTCTCTTCTATTTATAGGTGTTTTCTAGGGTCGAACTCGGGCAGAATTCGGACAGAGTTCTGATACAAAGATTTTTCAAATGAACGTTTCATGCAGATTTGGAGGCAACAAATATTTAAATTCAAACTAATCGAACTCGGGTCGAACTCGATTTGAGTTCTGTCTCAGTAAAAATGTAAGACATTTGTCAAATTCTGTTGCAGAATGGAAATAGAATTTTTGGTAGGTAGACTATGGATAGGTAGGCTGTATAGGAAAGTGGACTATGATTAACCTAAGCCAGTATTATCCAGTCGATCTTACAATTTATATCCTAGACTCAATAAAGATAAAATACATAATAAATTATAAAATGACTCGGACTAGATTCCAATGAAAATAAGCTTCAGAATGATAATTTACGTGCTTGCTGATGTAGTAGTACACTTGTTGATATTGATTTCACAAGACCTGAAATGATTAGCAGCAGTTCGTATATTTTGTGTATTGACTTAAGTTTATGTCGATTATTAAAATCGAGTGTGACCATAAAATGGGCCAACAATCTTCCCCATTTTGATAATTGACAAACTTGAGTCTATACCAAAATATATCTAAATAAAACAAATAAAAATAACTGAAAAAAGAATAAATTATGGTGGTGGTATGCTTTCTTGTATGCTTTGTTTATTTTGGTATTCGTGCTACCTCGATTCTTGTGCACATTTCGATATACCTGGACGTCCTGGTTTGCATGTCCGTATCGATTTTCGTACCTCGATTTTTGTGGCAGATCCCTGTACTTCTTATGGGACCTACATGGTATACCCTTCTTACATCTCTTGTGATTTTGTCAGTATTTTATTAGTTGATGCTAATGATTGTTTCTTGTGTGTTCCGAGGATCTTCGATGGATGTGCTACCTTGGATCCCGATCGTCGAAGACTTGCTTACCTAGCCGAGCCCTCTAGGCAAGTATCCCTTGCTCATCGATGGTTCATGCCATTCTGCTAGCACTACTAAAATCTGCTCAATTGGTGACGTAAATTTAGCGACATTCGTAAAACATCGCTAAATTATGGACATTAGCAACGTATAATTGAAACGTCGCTAACAGTCGCTACTAGCGACGAAAATAGCGACGTGACAACGACATATATTAGTTACATGAGCAAGTCGTCGCGAAACGTCGCTATGACGTCGCTAATAGCGACTAATTTAGCGACGTTAGTATGAACGCCGCTAAATTCTAATTAAATTAAATTCCCCCCCGATTTATTCCCCCATCCATTTTACTCTCTCACTCTCTCCCTCCGGCGCTCTCACTCTCTCCGGTGACTCTCACTCTCTCTGGCAACTCTCCTCCGGTACATGACTCCCTCTCTCTCTTTCTCTCTATTTTGGTTGTTTGTGGTTGGGGGTGCTGGTGGCTCGGGGGGAGGGGCACGGAAGGGGGTGCAGGTTGTTGGAGGTGAGGAATGGTTGGAGGTGGCTGGAGGGTGGGGCAAGGGGGTGATGGAGGCTGGAGGTGAGGAAGGGGGCTGGGGTAGGGGAGGGTTAGGGTTCGGGTTAGGGGTGGGTGTGTGGGGGGGAATGGACGGAAGGGGGGTGAAGGCGGCTGGAGGTTGAGGGCGGGGGGGGGGGGGGGGTTGGGAGGAGGGGAGGATTATGGTAAGGATTCGGGTTAGGGTTAGGGGTGGTTGGGGGGGAGGGGAGCAGGAGGGGTGAGGGGCGGCTGGGGAGGGGAGGAGGGGCTGGTGGGAGAGGGGTTAGGGATAGGGTTCGGGTTAGGGTTAGGGGTGGTATAGGAGGGGAGGAGGGGGTGCGGGGGGGGGGGGGGGGGGGGGGGGGGCTGGGTCAGGGGCACCGATAGTGCCGAAAATCTGATAATTTAGTAATAATTATTTGTTTTTCGATACCGAAAAATCTGATACTCCGATTCGAAACCACGTACCGATAGTGCCGATATTTGTAACACGTAGTTTTGTTGGTTGGTTAATGTTGTCGTCTATTTTCCTTGATCCCGATACTCATAAGAATGGTCCCGAGTCACGGCCGTATGTCGGGTTAGGACCTTCTTGCTGCTCGTGGGGTTGGGGGTCTACTGCTCGGGGTAGGGCCCCTAGTGGGCTCGTAGTATATATGTATGTATATAGTATGTAGTATATTCATTTTAGTTTTGAAGTTTATTTATATTTGTAGATATCTAGAAATGGCTATATCCATGTATCTGCTAGACCGTTCATGGATGTACAACCGCATTCGAGATGACAGGTACGGTGCACGAGATGAATACATCGTCGGAGTAGAACAATTCCTCCAATTCGCGAAGGCATTTCCTCAATCCATGGACGACATGGACATTAAGTGCCTGTGTGTAAAATATCGGAACATGAAGTTTCAACCAGAATTGGATGTGACGTATCACTTATACACAAAGGGTTTCCTTTTGAATTACTACCAATGGACCGCACACGGAGAGCTTGTACCTTTAGTATTCCAAGCGGAGCCTTATGTGGAGCCTTATGTTGAGCCTTATATGGAGCCTTATATGAATGTCCACAACTGAACTGGTGTCGACAACGAGTACGTGAACATGGTCTTCGACACTGCGGGGCCTAGTTTCGATCCATACAATCGTGACGCAGCTGAGGAGGCACCGAATGTCGATGCCACGAAGTTCATGGAGTTGCTGGAGAATGTAAGGACTCCTTTGTACCCTGGCTGTGAGGACCATTCACTGTTAGAGGTGATCACTCGGCTCTTGAGCAAAAAGTCTGACTTTAACATGTCGTAAGAATGCTACAATAGAGTGCTCGAGTTGATTACGGATATCTTGTCGGAGGGTGCCAAGTTATCGAAAGACTTCTACCGCTCTAAGAGGATGGTGAGATCCCTCTGAATGGGATACGACAAGATCGATTGCTGTCAGAACGGATGCATATTTTACTACAATGATCACAAGGATACAGAAGTGTACGGATTCTGTGGTGCTGATCGCTACAAGCCAACTGCTGCAGGCCAGTCTAGAAGACTGATTGCTTCAATGCACTACTTGCCGTTGACATCGCGGTTGTAGAGGTTGTTCATGGTGAAAGAGACTGCCAAAAATATGAGTTGGTACAAGCGACTGACCGGGCAGAGGGAGCTGGTGCTAGCACTTCCCAGCAGAGGTTGTTCATGGTAAAAGAGGTTGTTCATGGTGAAAGAGACTGACCGGGCCAATACGGTCAGAGGGAGCTGGTGCTAGCACTTCTAAGTAGCCCTCGACCGCCGCAGCTCAGTCAGATGACGAGCTGTGGATGAGGGCCGTTGGTGGCATACATAGGGGTACGTACTATGGTACGGGCTCCTATGGAGCCTTTATTGCATTACAGGCCTCTACGACCGCCACTAGTGTGCCCGACCCCGCACAGACGGAGGAGTCACTCCGCCACCAGCAGAGTGTCGATGCACATATCGCAGCTCTGCGTGATGAGATGCTGCAGAGGATGGTGGCGCCGCATACAGATGATTCTGCGCTCATCTCACGCTTTGAGAGGCTTGAGGAGACTATTGAGGCGCTGCGACAGATGACCCGTGCTACGTAGGAGTCTACGCAGCGGTTGGTCGAGCAGATGCAGCAGTTCCAGGAGATGGCTAGGGAGTGACCGTCTGCTGGTACGCCGGGAGCATCGTCTACATCCGACCGTGCACGGAAGGACATGCTCGTCCACCTGTTGTCACCGAAGGAGTATCAGACGATCCTGGCGTTGCGACGACAGTCATCTGGTTGCGCGCCTCCTCCAGCTCCGGCTCCAGCACCGGGTCCAGCTCCAGCTTCAGGCGATCAGTAGTTTTGTTTTTGTATTTTTGGACTGTACTATATTTTTTACTTTGTACGTATTTGGGGATATTCACTTTGTTCGTTGAGGATATTGACTTTGTACGTATTTGAGGATATTGACTTTGTTCGTTGAGGATATTATTAACTTTGTTCGTTGATGATATTATTTTTTTTTTATAATTTTTGTATATTCTGGAATGTATTGTGCGTGCCGGTGTTGAGTGTTCCACCGAGGGGGTCGGCGAACCCAGGGATTGGATTCTGTATTTTGTATTTTGGATTCTGTATTTTGGCTCAAGCTTCAGCTCCAGCTCCATTTGCATTCTGGATTCTATTTTTTTATATTTTTTTAACTTAGCGACGTTTTTAGCGACGTTAATATGCGTCGCTAAATTTTTACGACGTTAACGAATGTCGCTAAAAGCGTCGCTAAATTGATTATATGGCAACACGTGGCACCAAATCAGATGTCAGCACGTCGTCACCAAAACGTCGCAAAAGTGTCGCTAAATGGCGACCACACAATAACGTCGCTAATTAGCGTCCACGTGAGAACGTCGCAAATAACGTCGCAAATTAGCGACGTTATCAACGTCGCTAAATAACGTCGCCATAGCGACTTTTTGCGACATTTTTTCGATTGGCGACATTTTTTTTTCCGTCATTTCCAAAACGTCGCTAAAAAGTCGCTAATTTAAGTTAGAGACATTTTGGCCGTGATTAGTGACGTTTTGGAACGTCGCCAATCTGACAAATTTTTATAGTGTAGATTTTATTACATTTAATTGAGTTTTAATTTTAAATACAAAGGTATAACTGTGAGTGATGTAGCATAGTAGTAGAATTGCCATGATTAGAACTTATGATAGATTGGTTCGATACTGGGTTATGCTGTATCGGACAACTCGGATGGGTCATCTACACCTCCAAGGACACGAGCACGACTCACATGTATAGATTGTCCCTATATGCCCCATGTCCGACTCACGATCGTGTAATGGCTTTGGCTAACTGTTTCTATGACTATACTTGTGGATTGGATATAACTGTGGGTCTGTGATGTGATGTGCCCTGCATGGCGATTCTTGTTGCATTGTTGGCTTGGCGCCCAGCACACATCGTAGTGCTGTTGGAGGTCGAGATTTAGTGTTCTCGACTTTGGTTTGGTTGCCATTACGTATTGTAGTGTTGCTGGAGGCTGAGACTTGGTGTTCTCAGTTTACGATTCTGCGACAGCTTGTGCCGAATGGTTATAGCCCTACCTCGCAGGGAGCTCCGGTTCAGAAATACAGAGGAGACTCTGTCGAATTTTTCAGAATTCTCGGTCGATAATTTGGTTCGAAGATTCAGGCAGAACCGTTTCTTTGGTTTGCTAAACTAGACTCATACAGATTTATCGTCGTATAGTATGCTTGATCCCAGGACCTGCTAGGTAGACTCGTGATAGATTAGTTGCCTAGCCACTTGTCAAGTCTTGTCCGTCGGATAGCGTAAAGAGCATGGTTCTACTCGAGAGACGATCTGTGACCCCAGTCCTTGTTTGGTTTAAGGGTCATAGATCTGCTCCAGAGTGGTGCATGCAATCCATGTCATTTTCTGGTGGCATTAATTAATAGTCTCTTATCCGATGACTATTCCTACTATACAATGTCCTATTTTAGCCAGACACGACTAAAAGTTCTTATATATGTATCATGATTGTATCTTTGGATATATTAGAGGATTGAGCATAATTTGGAGGGATAATCTGGAATAATGATTGGATAAACTCATGTAGATTCCTAGACCTTGATGATTGTGCGAATGTTTTATGGAACAAAAAAAATATCAAGATTATCAATATATAAATTTACCCGATTTCCCAAACGCTCAAAACTGGTATCTCTCTTCACTTGGTAGACCATAGTGATCTTGTATAGTAGGGTAACACGGCATGTAGTGGTCATGTTCCTTTTATGATGTAGATGCCTAACCCTATTTAGGTGGTATGATTGCTATATCTTGGTAGTTGAGAGACTTGTTTACTAATAATCTGTGATTGTTGATTCGGTGTTTTCTTGTGAGCTAGAGGGCCTAGCATTATTTATGGTGATTAGCCTAGTACCTAGTGATCTTATTTCTGACATAATGTTGATATGCTATCGTGGATGTGAAGACTATGTGAAGACTATTGATAAATTGATTTAGAGGATAGACCGACTTGATGATTAGAGCTGTAGGCTCCTATGTGTACTTGAAATGCTATTATAGTAGATATCCTGACAGTATACCTGACCTAATATTTATGCCACGAGGTGGACAGAGGATTTCATGTGATTGGCTGATTCACTATGTTTCTGACTTGACCGCGTGTACTCGTGCTATGATTTCTAGCTTACCCTTTGAGGTACTGGCCCTGTTATTGTACTGTAGGGCTTCTTGTTTACTGGTGCACTGTGGTGCTATTTTCCTGTATATATTGCACTGCAGTACCATCCTGTTATTTTAGTTATTATATGATTACCTGCACGGTACCCTGGTAGTTGGCCTGTAGTCTTAGCGTGGTTAGTATTGATTGATTGCTTATTGCATTGCCCTAAAAATTAATTACCATTTAGGACTCTAGGTGTCGAGATTGATTCATACTTAGCGTTCTCGTGCTGAGGCATAACATCTAGGAGGAGGATCATGCGACCCCGCCATGTGATTCTAGATAACAGTAGGGTTAATCTAGGTAACTTGAATGATAGAAGTATTAAGAGGGAACGAAATCTCGAGATTGTGCAATATTAGCCACTTTCGGGTATCAGACCTGGGTATCGGCTGGCCGCCACAGATATTGTTACCGTCTATATTAGTGGATGGCAGTATCCGACTACTTTATGTACTATGTATTATATGCTCGACCTGTTTAGCACGATGGCCTTACGAGGGACCCGTGCATTCCTGCTTGCCTGTTCTATTTGGCACCGCTAGGCCTGCTGGATCGGCACGATCTGAGTCTTCCTATTTATTGCATTGTTGGGTGTAACCCAATCTCCACATAAAAAGCCGTAGGAAGTGGCCGTTGATTTGCTTAAACTGTCTATATTGCTATTTGCTAAGCTGGTTGGTACGTAACGTTGTCCCGATGTGGTGATTTCTCTCTTGTTTTTGTTGGATCTAGGCGGTGGATCATTGTTCTTACAACATACTAAGAATTCTAGTTGGCGATGCATGTATTAGTTGATGTCAGGATCACAGTGATGATTGTTGGATATTTAGCTATATTAGTTAATGGATTGATGCCTTATATTTTGTTATCGTGCGTTGGCACCGCACGATCTTTGCCCTCATTTACTGTTCATGTATGCTTTTACTGTCGTATTTTTTTATCCTGCTAGTTTTCTTCGTCCGTCCTTGAGCCTTCCTTTCTAGTACTTGCTGTGGTTGGCCTGACCAACCCTGGATTGTTCCCAGATTTTCAGTAATAAACCTATAGATCTTCCAGACTTGACTTGGAGGATGTGCTTCAGTTTCAGACCCTGCTGGGAACTCTGGGAAGGTATACTTGTCTACATTATTATCCTGTACTATAGACTCCTTGATTATCATATGGGAATTTCGATCGTTTGGTCATACCTGCTGTAACGCCTCAGTCCTAAAATACTTAGGACCAAGTACGTAGACATGCTAGCTGCATATATACGAAGAATACTCCAATATATAGAATCTTTGTTTATATACATAAGCTGTAATAATATAAATTGTAGGCCAATAAATCATAAAGCTATATCTCATCCACAACACACACAGAAGATATAAGAAGTCCAAATAGAATAAGTGAGTGAGTCAAAAGATAGCCGGGTGGACATGCCCACACCAAACAGCTATGAAAATAATCTTAAATAAAGTAGATGTCTACTATGAGTCTCAAAGAATAATATAAATCTAGATATCAACGGAAGATGCCTCGTCTTCAAGGTATGAAGGATCCAGTGCCGAGCCATACTCCTGCGGAAAATTGTCTATACCTGGAGAGATCACCAGGTCCTCAGAGGGACGTAACAAGATACATGAAGAACATGCCATATGAACTGGATATAAATGAACCATAAAATAAAGATAAATGTAAAGTGTCCAAACCATAATACGGCTCAATATCCCTTCATCGAAACAGTGAGCTACTCCTACAACCAAACCAGGATAGAGGGGTAACACACTATTCTGCGAAGTGACATTTCCCCATGTCATGACTGGGACATAAAATTGACTAAGGTCTCCTAACCTTTCTAGCAGGCAATTTGGAAGACATCTCGATGTATGGGCAGGTGAAGGCTGACTCCCCCAGGACAAGGTAACAACTCACAACACGCACACGTCAAGTACCAATAATATCAGCCGACATAACTCAAGGATAGCGGCCCACATGACCCATCAGTCCACATAGCTCGAGGCTAGTGACCACCGCGACTTGACTACCGTAGTATGCAGTTACTACAGCTTTTGGATTTGGATAGCCCATACATTTAACTGTCTTCTCCCTCCCAAGGTCACTAACAGAAGGTAGTTCGCTAAGACTTGGTCCACATGCATACAAAAAGGCAAGAAGGAAAAATAACTGAAAGCAAAATAAAGTGAACTAAAAATAACAAGTAATGGATCCAACTGAGAACATATAAAAAATATGCAGTAAATAAATAAAAAAAAATGCATCTAATTATAAAAAGTAAATAAGGCAAGGTATCCTTCCTGAGGGTGTTGCGTGAAGCAGCAAAATCCAACAATCAGAATTGTCAGCACGAAGTCAAAATCCACAAGGAGCTCCGATTGCTGAAACAAACATCCCGAACGTGTTTGGTATAAAATATGTCTAGAAAATGCCTGTCCAAAAGTTAAATTCTGGAACATGGGCAAAATCGTAATTTCGAGTCAAAACGATGTCCGTCATTGGACCCGTTTTGTACCAAAATGCGTGCTAGTATCTATGGTCTCTAAAGTCATAAAACTATATGTCTACGGGTCTGGTTTGAGGTAACGAACCCAACCGTATGTCCAGAGTTGGATTCCGACGGACCGCGTATAAATTCGTCCGTTGGAGCGGGTCGCAGGCCTACCAATTAGGCGTTCCAGTCGACCTTCTCATTATCGGACCAAACTTGGCACACAGGACCAGAATTTTGATACGGTCCTGTTGGCACAAGTTTCGTCTCGATATGACGAATGTACACGAAGTTATGGCCAAGTTTGCAAAAGGTCGATACGGGGGTATCTCGACGGATATGCACTGATTTTACCGCGCACACGCAACGAAATCGAGTTCCGTCAGTTTCCACACGTCGACAACATCCATACGCGCCTTTTGATGTGAATAGTGCGCGACCACGTCGCCCGATTTGTCGGGACGCACGCCGTATCGAAAAAACTTTTCTAACTTTTACGGTTTTAAAAGCAGTTTTTTCTTGATTTTCAATAACGAATATCTTTCTGCCTAATAACTGAAAAATAAATCTAACTAAAGCGTTTTAATCCCGTATAAGTTGTATTTCACTGTTTCAAATTAGGTTTTTAAAAATTTTAGTTTTTAGCCCGGGAAACGACTTCTAAAATAGCCTCGAAACTGTTTTGTTCATGCGTATGAACTCCAACTTTTCGTCGAACTTTCGACGAATTTATGGTGATGATTCGGGGCAGCTAGCTCGATCTAATCAACAGGGTTTGTAGTCCTATATGTAGTGATTAATAGGAACAAATTGATTTGTTGATTGGCTAAACGATGAAGGAGAAAAATGATGACGAACAAGGGTACCTGCTGCGGCTGAGAACAAAGCTTGCTCTGTTTTTCCGCGAGTTTCTGGTGCTGTACCGTTGACCGGTGGCTGCAGGCGGCTGGTGAGCGACGTGTAGGCGGTGCAGAGGTGCGTCGAAGTCTAGGGGTCCGCTGGGGCGTAAGATTAATGAGTATGGAGCTCTCGATCACGAGGATGTCTGCTCTTATCCCTTCGGAAACCCTTTTTTTTCTTTCGAATGTATACTCCGATTGATCCAATTTTTATTCTTATTGGAATCGAGATTAGGATTGGATTGGTATAATCCTAACGAGTATTTTATTTGGATGAAGGTGTAAAATTTTTGGATTTAAAAGATTTGAAGAATCCGAGTTATTAAACTGTTAGTTCATATAATGCTACCAGGGCCGGTTTATTTGCGTTTCATTGTCTTACGAGATATTCATATCTCGTGAGATAATGAAATTTCCCTTTTTTTTTTTTTTACTATATATGGTTATTTAAGTATCAATATATAACCAAAACCCTAATTAATATGCAGAAAAATATACTTTCTAATAAAAATCAATTCTTGCATATATTTAAGAGAATTATTTTGATGCACCTATTTACCCCTAGTATGTTTACATATTTAGTATTATTGTAAATACAATTTAGCACACACCAATATTCTATATATACACTTATATAAAAAATATATATATATGTACACTTATATATATATATATATATATATATATATATATATATATATATTTTATATATATATATATATATATATATATATATATATATATATATATATATATATATATATATATATATATGTATGTAAAAAAACAATATATATAGATATATTTGTAAGACATACAAGATAACTTTATAAAATAGCTACAAAAGTTATTTGCTGTAAGAGGAAATTAGTCACTCCACATGATTTGAGAATTTACTTGCTACATTTATTTCATAAATAATTTCTAATATTTCAAATAAAGATTCTAAAAGCAAGAATAGTAATAAAATATAATAATCGAATAAGAAAAATTAGAAATTCGAGGAAGATGTACAGCTAATAAGATCGTCAAGTCATGTGACTACACTAGTCGAACAACAATGTCTAGTCGATGTGCCTAACAAATTTCAAGCACGACTAAGACTATGTTTGTAAATAATAAAATAAAAAACAAATAATTATTTTAGCAAGTAAAAATAAAACTAAAATATTCTTTTGAAATTTTGGGGGGTTTACATCCTACCCAACTTATAAAAAATTTGTCCTCGAAATTAAACTAACGATAGAGAGGTACGCAATGCAATGCAAATGAACATGAACTAACGTATGAGAAGTCGTACCCTAGTTTCTGAACAAGGGAGGGGTAGTTATTAAAGGAATCCACATTGGTTCTATATCCTACAAGATAGGGTATTCTTGACTTAGGGCCCTACCCAACTTATGGAAGTTGGCTACCGTGATAAACGTCATTTTAAGACTTCTGAGAAGGACAATTTCTAAGGTGTGGCACAAGAATATTGGGCATTACTGACCAAAGTCACGGATTCTTAGTGAGCTTAAATATTGCCATGGTGCTCTTGGCTGATAACAATATAAAGAATTCATCGAATATAGTCATGCTTTCGCAAGACCATAGGAATTGCATAGGTCGAAGTATAATTGGAACAAAATAGTACAGTGGGATTTCATATTAAACAAATCATGGGTTTAATCTATATTTACTGGACAATTTCGTAGAATCAATTTAAGCCATCCCTATTATGTTAGAGTAATCTAGAACAGGTTCTAGTTCAAGTGGTTGGGCTAATTGCCAATCAGATTGGTTAACTAGGTTCCTTAAGCCCAAAGGTGCGCTTTTGTGACTTTTTAAGTTTAAGTAGCACATGGGGCATCAATTGGGTGGCACACAATTGGCATGTGTGTAGTGGACTTCGAGTAGATAATAACCATATATTGGGTCGAAAGATTTGAGCCGAGTTGAGTCTCTAATTGAAGTCGGACAACATATCGGTAATATGGTAAGGGTTATAGCTAGTCCTATTTGACCTGAAAGTCATATCATAAAATAGAGTATAAAGGGACATGTTCGTGTGGCACATGATATACCTAGATGAAGGTCAGCTCGTCTAGGTCTCGCAAATGGAATTTGTTGGAAGAAAAAAAAAGAAGCTAATGTTGTGCTCTGAATTTCAAAGTCACGGTAGGAGTATTAATAGTGACAAGGATAGAAGCGGACGTTGTGAACCACTGGTTTATTTGCTCGATTGGAGGACATATGTCAAGTCAAAGATTGTATTTTGAATTTTAAGCAGTCTTTATGCTTCCTAGTTGGCACGAGATGCCATGATGACGCACGTACCAGGGAAATTGAATGGTTCACTCTTCTATAGCGCAAGACGATTATTGCCGTGGATACAAATTATAAAGTACGTCATTCAAGGATCCCTAACTACCAAGTCATAAATCTATTCGTAATAAGTCTACTAGACTATGGTCAATAGATTCCTAATGGTGTCGAAGGTAGTACATAGGAATTGTCGCTAGTAACTTAGTAATTTATACTAATACAAGTATTATGCTATGCATGTTGACCAAGCTAATGAATGTGTTGTTCTAATGCTAAGCCATGACTAAAACAAATAAATAGTTTGACTAGAATAATACCTGCTAAATCTCCAACCTTATGATGGGGGCCTATCACCGCCATGCTAAATGTTTGCCCATGCCTTTGTCCATTTGTCTCCTGCCCATCCCGCCTAACTTGTATAGATTAGTCAGCTAAGTGTGATCCTTTAGGATAACCTCCATGTGATGGTTGACTGGGCTCTGCTATTGGTCCTGGTGCTACGGGTCCTTGCATCCGCTGTTGCGCTACCTTTAGTTGTTTTGTACAGTCTCGAGCTTTGTGATGATTGGAGCCACAAATCATGCATTGTCCTAACCTGCGATGACAATCCTTCATGACATGGCCTTTCCTATGACAGAAGCGACATATAAGAAGCTCATCAATTGGATAGGGTGATGCTCTTGGTGGTTGTTGTGTCATAGAATGTCTGATTGGTCCACCATGGATAAGGTTACTTAGCCCAGTTGCTGGAATATGGCATCTCTGAGCCTGTTGTACTTCCTTGTCAAGGAGTTCCTGGCTTCTAGCTTCTAGCTTCTTCTAAGAATGCAGCATGAGAAACTCTAGACTGCACTGTAGTATGCTTCTTGAGCTCTGGTGTCAATCCTTGGTGAAATCTCTTGGCCCTTTCCTGCTCAGTAGGAATTAGTGTCTCACCGAATCTGCTTAGCCGACTGAATTCTGCATCGTACTCATCTACGGTCATGTTTCCTTGCTTGAGGTGTAGAAACTGATCATAGAGGACATCGCGTACATAGATAGGAAAGAACCTCTCATTGAAGAGTTTATAGAACTCTTCCCAAGTCTGATTGGCTCCCAAGCGTCTTTCTTCGGCTTTCCACCAATGATGGGCATTGTCTTCTAAAAGCAAGTCTACTGCTATCTTCCAATCACTTGTTGGCAACTGGGACGCCCTCAGTAGCTTCTCCGTGCTGATAAGCCATGCGGTGACCTCTAGTGGTTCTTCGGTACCTCTGAAGGGCTTGGGGTTCATATCCATGAAGTCCTTGATAGAGCCGTCATATGGATGTAGAGCTGGTGCTGGTACCGGTGTCGGAGGTGGAGGTGGGGGACTAGTTAATGCTTTCGCCATGCTCTGCCTCATCAGTTCAGCTTGTTGCCACTGAGTATGTATCATGGCATACATGAACTGTGTAGTAGGGATTCCATCCTCTGGTGGTGGAGGCATCTGTGGTCCGCACTGAGGTGGATACTGCTGAGTGAATGGTAGTGGAGGGGATGGTACATTCTCTTCGGTTGGTACCACAGTAATCTGCCTAGTCTGGATGACTAGTGGCACTTGAGTTCCCTGTTGTACGTTGACGGGTTCAGGGTGGTCTGCGACTGTCTTGGCTGATACGGGGTCACCGTGGTCATTGGAGGATTTTGCTCCTCCTGAGTAGCCGCATTATCAGATGTGAGGGCTAAGGTAGAGATGGGCCCGCTTCGTAGATTCATACTGCTGGCACAAAAATAGGATAATGTTAGAATAGATTTAACAAGTTACAGGTCAAGCAGTTGTAGGAGAGTTGTCAACGCAGTTGCGGATCAGACCTTGGGGAGCAAGTTAATTATATCTCATTCTAAAAAATTTATAAAGAGCAAACCAAGTACACTAGGTTGATCAGACCATCAAGCATCGGTTCTGATAGACAATATGTTAGCGGGGTACCTCCAATAATATATATGTCATGAACAAGCTCGAAAATGAATAAGCCTGTAAATCTAGGCTATGATAGCAGCACTGGTCAAGATGGTAGAACATAAGTACACGAGACAGTGAGAAAAGTATATATAAAAATTTAAGTTCCTTAAGAATCAAAGTTTTTGCTCGGGGTTCGTGCCTATACAGTCGTCCTACTGCCTTCTGGTCTGAAGCCATGATTACGGTTAAGAAAGTGTAAGTCGTGGAGCATTCTATCCAACTTACAAGAGTTAAACTAGTAATGATGGAACAATAGAACATGTCTACCTAGTGCGAGTCATCTTTTTAACCTCTATCAAGCACGAATGTAGGATGATATTGAGAAGGTTGGAAGTCAAAGGAGGTAATAATCGTGGATGAGATACTATTCCTATTCCTATATGCAGGCTTGTTGGGTACAGTCATGTAATCGAACAATATTTTCTAACCTGCATAGGCCACCACAAAAACATGTAACGCCCCAGTCCCAAAATACTTAGGACCAAGTACGTAGATGTGCCAGCTGCATATATACCAAGAATACTCCAATATATGGAATCTTCGTATATATACATAAGCTATAATAATATAAATTACAGGCCAGTAAATCATGAAGCTATATATCATCCACAACACACACAAAAGATATAAGAAGTCCAAATAGAATAAATGAGTGAGTCAAAAGATAGTCGGGTGGACATGCCCATACCAAACAGCTATGAAAATAATCTTAAATAAAGTAGATGTCCACTATGAGTCTCAAAGAATAACATAAATCTAGATATCAGCGAAAGACACCTCGTCTTTAAGGTATTAAGGATCCAGTGTCGAGCCATACTCCTGCGAAAAATCGTCTATACCTGGAAAGATCACTAGGTCCTCAGAGGGACGTAACAAGATACAGGAAGAACATTCCATAAGAACTGGATATAAATGTACCATAAAATAAAGATAAATGCAAAGTGTCCAAACCATAACACGGCTCAATATCCCATTATCAAAACAGTGGGCTACTCCTACAACCAAATAAGGACAAGGGGTAACACACTATTCCGCAATGTGACATTTTTCCATGTCATGATTGGGACATGAAATTGACTAAGGTCACCTAACCTTTCTAGTAGAAAATTTGGAAGACATCTCAATGTATGGGCAGGTGAAGGCTAACTCCCCCAGGACAAGGTAACAACTCACAACACGCACACGTCAAGTACCAATACTATCAGTCGGCATAACTCAAGGCTAGCGGCCCACATGACCCATCAGTCCACATAGCTCGAGGCTAGTGACCACCGCAACTCGACTACCGTAGTACGCAGTTACTACAACTTTAGGATTTGGGTAGCCCATACATTTAACTGTCTTCTCCCTTCCAAGGTCACTAACAGAAGGTAGTTCGCTAAGACTAGGTCCATATGCATAGAAAAAGGCAAGAAGAAAAAATAACTGTAAGTAAAATAAAATGAACTAAAAAGAACAAGTCATAGATCCAACTGAGAACATATAATAAATGTAGAGTAAATAAATAAACAAAGATACATCTAATTATAAACAGTAAATAAGGCAAGGTATCTTGCCTGAGGGTGGTGCGAGAAGCAGCAAAATCCAACAATCAGAATCGTCAGCACGAAGTCAAAATCCACAAGAAGCTCCGATTGCTAAAACAAACATCCCGAACGTGTTTGGTATAAAAGATATGTCTAGGAAATGCCTGTCCAAAAGTCAAATTCTGGAACAGGGGCAAAATCGTAATTTTGGGTCAAAACGATGTTCGCCGTTGGACCCATTTTGCATCAAAATGTGTGCCAGTATCTATGGTCTCTAAAGTCATCAAACTACATATTTACGGGTCTGGTTTGAGGAGACGAACCCAACCGTATGTCCAGAGTTGGATTCCGACGGGCCGTGCACAAATTCGCCCGTTGGAGCGGGGAGCGGGCCGGCACACAGGATCAGAATTTTGATACAATCCTGTTGGCATAAGTTTTGCCTTGATATGACGAATGTACACGAAGTTATGGCCAAGTTTGCAAAATGTCGATAATGGGGTACCTTGACGGATACGCACTGATTTCGCCGCGCACACACAACTAAATCGAGTTCCGTCAGTTCTCACACATCGACAACATCCATATGAGCCTTTCGATCCATATAGTGCTCAACCACATTGCCTGGTTTGTCGGGGCGCACGCCGTATCGGAAAAACTTTTTTAACTTTTACGGTTTTAAAAACAGTTTTTTCTTGATTTTCAACAACGAATATCTTTCTGCCTAATAACTAAAAAATAAATCTAACTGAAGCGTTTTAATCCCGTATAGGTTGTATTTCACTGTTTCAAATTAGGTTTTTGAAAATTTTAGTTTTTAGCCCGGGAAGTGCCTTCTAAAACAGCCTCGAAACTATTTTGTTCATGCGTATGAACTCCAACTTTTCGTCGAACTTTCGACGAATTTATGGTGATGATCGGGGGTAGCTGGCTCGATCTAATCAACAGGGTTTGTAGTCCTATATGTAATAATTAATAGGAACAGATTGATTCGTTGATTGGCTAAATGATGAAGGAGAAAAATGATGACGAACAAGGGTACCTGCTGTGGCTGAGAACAGAGATTGCTCTGTTTTCCCGCAAGCTTCTGGTTCTGTACCGTCGACCGATGGTTGCAGGTGGCCGGTGAGCAGCGTGTAGGCGGTACAGAGGTGCGTCAAAGTCTAGGGGTCCGCAGGGCGTGAGATTAATGAGTATGGAGCTCTCGATCACGCGGTTGTCTGCTCTTATCTCTTCGGAAACCCTTTTTTTTTCTTCCGAATGTATACTCTGATTGATCCAATTTTTATTCTTATTTGAATCGAGATTAGGATTGGATTGGTATAATCCAAACGAGTATTTGATTTGGATGAAGGTGTAAAATTTTTGGATTTAAAAGATTTGAAGAATCTGAGTTATTAAACTGTCCGTTCATATAATGCTACCAGGGTCGATTTATTTGCATTTCATTGTCTCACGAGATATTCATATCTCGTGAGATAATGAAATTTCCCTTCTTCTTTTTTTACTATATATGGTTATTTAAGTATCAATATATAACCAAATCCCTAATTAACATGCAGAAAAATATACTTTCTAAAAAAAATCAATTCTTGCATATATTTAAGAGAATTATTTTGATGTACCTATTTACCCCTATTATATTTACATATTTAGTATTATTGTAAATACAATTTAACACACACCAATATTCTATAAGAGCTACAAAAGTTATTTGCTGTAAGAGAAAATTAGTCACTCCACATGATTTGATAATTTACTTGCTACATTTATTTCATAAATAAATTCTAAGATTTCAAATAAAGATTCTAAAAGCACGAATAGTAATAAAATATAATAATCGAATAAAAAAAATTAGAAATTCGAGGAAGATGTACAGCTAATAAGCTAGTCAAGTCATGTGACTGCACTAGCCGTACAATAATGTCTAGTCGATGTGGCTAACAAATTTCAAGCACGACTAAGACTATGTTTGTAAATAATAAAATAAAAAAACAAATAATTATTTTAGCAAGTAAAAATAAAACTAAAATATTTTTTTGAAATTTTGGGGGGTTTACACCTGCTTCATGTATGAATATCACTCTTACTGCTATTTTATTATTATTGTCTGTAGATATAAGATCTGATTTAGGCCATAGATTGATTGCATGCTAGGATACCCAACAAGATTGACATCCGTAATCGTCGTATGACGTCTTCGTACCTTATACAGTATAGCTGGCCTACGTCTGTCTCCGTATTCCGGTACTGGAGCGTGATAAGGTTTTAGTGGTGGCCGATGCAGGTCTCGTTTTAAGATATTGTTGGATATTACATGATTATTGATCTCAGTCCAATATTCTTTGGAATTCTAACTTGCTATACTTGCCCTTAGCTCTCTTAAACTTGCACAACTGGTCCCTATCTCTACCGGAACCTATTTTGCTTTGCCCTGTCTTATTCGTTGTTATTTACCTTTATTTCTTATTTTGAGAGACATGGTTCTATAGTTGGCCATGTCGATCGCTTTATCAAATAAGACGTTGTCTTGTCTCCATCCTTGGGTTACTCGTTATCTATCTTGGGTTCTGTACTCTTTACTGGTGTTTTGCCTTAGTTGATTTTTCTATTATTCTCTTCGTGCATTGACTTCATGTTGACTCGGTATCATTATCGCCCTCTTCAAACGTTGACTTAATTATTATAGAAGGAAGATTTTATCAAGACTCTGGAATTAGATATTTCAGCATTTGTTGAGTGTCCAATGGATATTCTTGCATCAATTCAGCTCCTTTGATTCTGGATAGTTTCACCTTCCTGACTACCTGTTCTAGATATTATTTTTTATCATAGATATATTTTCTGTATATGATGATTATATCTAGATTTTGGATTTTGAGTATTTTTCTGGAAATGTCTTGTTATATTGTTAGATATTTTATGATTTTAGTGACTTGGACATTTGGGTTCTAGATTTGATTCATTTTGGGTATTTGTCAAGAGTGACCGGGTGACACTAGTATACCTTGACGATGTGGTAGCAAAAGTTACAGACGTTCGATTATAGTGCCATGGTGAATTTTTTACAACCATTCCTGATGGCGTGGAAGAGAATGATCGTGACACATATTGTGATCGGATATAAGGAAACTACTGTAATCGGTTTGAGACGAATATCCTGAATTTTATAATTTTCTATGGATTCTCATGCAGTTGGGATTTCATGTTTTCTGATATTGTTTTCGATATTTTATATTTGTTTTGATTTTTGGAGATTATTTCGTGCATGTGAGATTTTGATTTTTCGAGATTCTTTAAGTGTTCTGGATTTACTTTAAGAGTTGATTTGTGTAGCTAGATATTGTTCTCTTCGATGTTTTCAGATTGAGATCTTGTTCATTTCTTGTTGCATTACTTGATTTCTGTAAGGTGGGTAGAGTTTTCATTATATATATATATATATATATATATATATATATATATATATATATATATATATATATATATATATATATATATATATATTTGTGTAAGGTGTATAGGATGTCACCTCCCTATTTTGAAAATAGGTATATGATAGTACTTCTAAAATTCGGATCACTTTTAAATTTCGTATTTCTTTAAATACTATTATTATTTTGTATATTGACATGAGCCCTAATTTTTCATTTTGTTCCTATTATTATTATTGTTACGATTGTTATTATTATTAATATTGTTAATTGTTCCTATACCTACCCCTCCATTTTTTCTAACCCTAACCCTAACCTCGCACTCTCTATCCCTTTCCCTCACTCTCCAGCCGCCCCTCTCAATCTCTCACTCATCTCTCCTCTGCCCTCAAACATCTTTCTCCCGCTCATCTCTCTCACTCCCCTCTTTGGATCAGCAACCCCCCTCTCATGAACTCTCCCTCTCTCCCCTCACTCTCTCTTCCGATCCCTCACTCTTGCGCCCCTCTCTCCCTCTTGGCCTCTGGCCTCCTCCACCAAAGACCACCACCATCACCTCAACTTCTACTACTGCCCCCGTCACCCCTTCCTGGAGCCGCTCGTCGCGAGCTCTAGCCACCTCCATGGCTTCCACCACCACCTCCACTTCCATCATGGTCGCCCTCGCCACCGTCTCCATCCTTTCTTCGCTGCCGCGAGCTGCTTCCACCGCTGCCGGCTTCGACAGCTCCCTCGCTCTCTCTTTCTTTGTTCTTCGCTGGCCGTACAACATTATTGCAGTCGTTCCCTTCCGTCGGGAGCCCGCCGTGACCTGGCCGAGCTATCCGACAACTCCTCCGGCCTCTCTCCCTTTCTTGATCAGTGTACGCCTCGGGCTGCGTGTTGCCTCGAACAGTACACTACCTCGTGCAGCGTGCAGTCTCGGACAGTGCACCCTCGGCCAGTGTGCACTCCTCATTTTTTGTGCTACCTCGGGAAGCGTGCCTCGAGCTCCGTGCATGCCTCGAACAGCGAGATGCTTTGGGCCCCGTGCTGCTCGAGTTGTGTGCCATCTCGGTTTGCGTGCACCTCGGTTCAAGTGTCCAAGTATCCATAGTATACATCCATAAATTTTACTAAAACTACTAAGAAAATTAGATATGAAATACTACTAAAGGATGATAAGAAGGCATCAACTAACGATACCGGAAAGAACAATCCAAAGAAGTATTTCCAATCTCCTATGTCAGATTTCAGCGTATACTTGGAAGGAAACTAGGTCCTCAGTGGGACGTAGAAAGATACATAATATACATGTCGAAGTAAAGTACAGTAAATAACATGTGAAGGGAGTAAACATATGGTCCAGGAACAGGTAGCAGAAAAATAGTCAGGTGATCAGTAACACTAGTACTATGCAGACTTTCAAGTTTGTGTGAGATGCACTTAAGGACAACGTTAGGGGAGTCGAGCTCTCTCTAAGGTGTACATGTGCAGTGGCTCATCACCAGCTGTAGCAACATCACTAACTAAGTTACTGTCACGACCCAGCTACAGCTACAAGTAGCCCCTCCGCCTACTGACCGTCCTCCCCACCCAATGATACTTTCCGTATCGCATCTACGACACGACCAGTCCAACTCTAGAAAATGATAAGTCTAGAAGTCCAGTCAACATGTATACAGAAAATCTGTCACCAAGTAAACATCCAGAGATCATAAACGAATCACCTATATGCCAGGTAATATGAATCCGTGTATCATGTCTATGTGCAAGCAGGTGTAATCATGTAAGCATACCGATGAGAGCAGGTGAATCATGTATCAGTATATTCAAGTGAAAGAATGATAAGGAAACAAGCATGTAAATACTGTATAGAAAATTGGCAAGGTATACTTGCCTGATATATATATATATATATATATATATATATATATATATATATATATATATATATATATATATATATATATATATATGTATATATATATAGAAGCGGAGGGAGCGAAATCAAGTGAGTCTGGCCACCCCCTTGCCGAACTTGATCTCATCGAAGCAACGCACACTCCCCCTGACGAGGAGATCACTGACACCTTCTGCGTTGATCAACAACGCCTCATTGAAGACCCGATGGAAGAAGCCCTTGCTATCCTCGGGCCAGACCAAGTGCGGAGAGGACTACAAGTTCAAGCCATGGGTTACCCTCTCCAGCAAACTATTCTTCTGATCAGGAGTGCCAGTGACTCTTTGGCCATCCCCTCCGAAGATCCCATCTTGGACTCAGCCGGGGAATTGGTAAGCATTCCCACAGACCCACCAGAGCAACCCTCAAGCGACCCTTCAACCACGACAAAGGCGGTGGCGTCCCTCTCTCTTGGAGACCATGGCACCTCGTCAAGGGAAGAAGCTGTAGGAACGATATAGTAAAGCGTAATACTCTAGAGGGGGGGTGAATAGAGTTGGCAGCGGAATAATGCTAAATAAAAAATGTTAGCAACACAATCACAGTATATAATCACAGTTAAAATAATGTAAAGGCAGAGTTCAGAAAGCAAACGCAAAGACAACGATGTATACTGGTATCCCTCTGTTGAGGACTAATCCAGTCGGTAGAACTCTTGCTACCAGTTGAATCCACTGTAGGAAAAACCGCAAGTTTTCTTACGAAGTCCTTGCAACTTCTACAATGCGACCTTTGATACAAAGAACTCGTCCAACTTCAAATGTGAAGAGGTATTCTTCAATCAAGCCTTCTGATTACAATCTCTCAGAAACTTCTAGACCGTACCGCACTGGCAAATTGACTAGAGGATTGTAACTGGCTTGGGATCTGAAAATGAAAGCTCTAGAAAACTCTTTGGAAGGCATAAAGCTTTTTAGATAGAGAGAAGATTGAAAGTGAATGAGTGAATTGAAATGATCGAAATCCATCTCTATTTATAGGAATTCCAAAGGGAGAACTCTGTCAGAATTCGGGCAGAATTCGGGCAGAACTCGATGAGCAAATCTCGGTCAAATCCGCAACTGCAGGAGGACCAAGTTCCAGAGAATTCAAAAATCAAACGGCCACCAACCGAACTCTGGCCGAGTTCTGTCAGGGTTAGGTTAGGGTTTTAAAAAAAGAGTTTTGGTGATTTTTGAAAACCTTTTTGAAAACATTTTTGTAAACATTTTGATAGGTCATTTTAAAAACATTTTGAACTATTTGGGAGTAGCCTATTTGCCAGTACGACTCGGTGTACAACGTATTCCTAGACTCAAATAAAATAAAAAATTACATTACATAGGAAGTACAGACTCAAGTAGGCAAACAGATCTTCAGTCTTGAACGGAGTGAATATCCAATCTTGCTTATGTCCAATGAGCTGAGATGTCCCAACAAGCTTCGTATATCCAGACAGAGTTTTGATCAATTATTAAAATCAGGTTGACTATGACCAATGGGCCAACAATCTCCCCCATTTTGATAATTGACAAACTATGAATGATATAACATTAAGCTTGTTCAAGCTTGTTCAAAAATATCAAAAAGTAGAAATTGTTCATAACCTGTTATTAACTCAAAAAAATGTTAGATCATTTTTAATTTTCTCCCCCTTTGTCACTTAGCAAAATAATTGCACAAGAGAAGGCTCCCCCGCATTAAATGTAGAAGGCTCCCCCGCAATCAATGCATAAGTAACAAATAGCGAGAAAATAAAAGAAATATAGTATAAGAATTAGAGATATAGCATCACAGGAATGTAAAGTTTCTACAAATTATCATCACAGGCATGTATTGCTTCAAAAACAAAAAAAATCTCAGGCATGCTATTTCACAGGCAGTTTAAAATGGAGAAGCAGTATAAAGAGATAGTGCTTAAACAAAATGCTGAAATAAACTGAGATGTCATAAATGAAACATCAAAAACATGTCCATGAAGATAAAAAGTACTGATATCAAACTACAAAGTACTGATAAAAAGTAAATGATAAAAACTTGGAATGTCGGAGCATTTCCAAGTATACAATAGAATATCACTAATAATCAAATCAGATCTCATCATCACTATCCTCATCAATATCATCAGCAGCGTGGCCAGCATGACCGGAAGTACCAGCACCAGAAGTACCAGCGCCAGTAGGATGAGTAGGGGTGCCAGCATAGAACTCACCAACGTAATCTCGAGGTGCACGATACCAGTCATAGGCGTTACCTGGCTGGAAGTAGGCATGAACAGCCTCATCCTCACAGCGGTAACCCGAAAAAGCTGGATCACGAGGGATGGAAGTAGCAGAGTGACCAGTCTGGGCAAAACGTAGATCGGCCAAGGAGTTTGCCATCGCCTGGTAACGGGTGACATCGCGGAACTCTCGTTCGCGAGCCATGTCCGTCATCGAGACGTGCAAAGCTGATAAATGCTGATGTATGCCCTCAAAAGTCATGGTATACGGCTGATGTGGTGAAGATGGTGCAGTAGGAGGAGCAGGAGGTGGAGCTGAAGCAGTCCGGCTGCGACAAGAAAGCTGGGGTAACTTGGGCTCAGAGTCCTGAGTACAAGTCGATAGATCGATCTCGAATCGCTGAAAGATACGAGGGAGAATCATCGCGTAAGAGAGATTTCGATCTCTAGCACGGCAACGTCCCATCATCTGAATGATTGTCTTAGGGGTGGAAAAAGGAATCCCCTTAAGAATATGGTACATGGCGGACAGCTCAAGTGAAGTCACATCATCCTTAGAAGTAGATTTTGGAAGAAGAGTAGAGTAGATGATGCGATGCAATTCGTAGTTAAACAAGTTCAGGTTGTTAGCCTTAAACTTTCCTGAACGTACTCTGTCAGGTGCACAAAGTTCCGTTTTGAAACTCGTGAGTGTTGTGCCTTCGGGGAAATCGTATTCCGTGATATCAACTAGCGGTTCACCTTCATTGGGAATACCAAGAATCTCTGCTAGAAGGACATCATTGAAGTCAATGTCTATGCCTCCGACACGTGTGCTCACATCAAAAGTGTTAACTACGAGATTGCAATAGAACAATCTAATGGCATTAGTAGCTATTGGGAAGCACAGTTTAACAAGTAAGTGTAACCCTAATGCCTCAAATAAGTGACGATGATCAGGGAATATCGTCCATTTAACCGGAGCGCCGCTACATATGGAACGGGTGGAAAAGTCACCATACCATAATAAAGCTTGATCGAGGGTTTGAAAGAAGAACCCATCAAAAGCGCCGTCGCTCTTTTGGACTGGCGAAAACAAAGAATCCATGTGAGGATTCGAAGAGGACCCTTCCTCACTAGGAGTGGTCTTCTTCCTCTTTGACGGATTAAATCTAGGTGCCATTGAAATAAAAAGCACTAATTTGAAAGGTGGAGAGAGAGGGAGTTATACCTCACGAAAATTAGATATGTTGTAGAGAAGAACGATCTCCGCACGATTCCAAATTTTGGAAGGATTTCACCAAGTAGATTGGAAGCAATAGATTGGTGAAGAACTAGGGTTTGGAGGTCGGGATCGGCTGCTGCTGCTGTTGTAATTAGTTTGGAAGTAATGAAAGAGAAGAAGCTCTCGGGTTCTGTATATATACACATACACCCTCAACCGAACTCGGGCCGAATTCGGTCAGAGCTCTGGCCGAATTCGCCTAGGGTTCTTTCAAAGTTGATTTTTGCTACTTCTTTTTCATTGACTCGTTGCAAATATTTAATTCAAAGATTAGTTATTTTAGTCTTCAAATAACATAATTAATAATATTTTATGAATTAAATGTCGTTACACAGCGACTGTCTCAGATTAGCTGTAGGAGTACTGTTCCAGCTGGCGGAGGTTCACCGGGGAACTCTTAAGTACCGCTTCGCTTCAACCGTAGTTGTGGTGACAGACAGACTCTTTATTAGCTTGTCTCTAATACAGTTTTTGCATAATGATATATAATCATAAAATAAAATCAATTAATATTATTGACGTCCAAAATTCCTAATTCTCGACGTAAATAATTGAAACGATCTTCCGCTAGAGGTTTAGTGAAGATGTCAGCTAATTGATTTTCAGTATCTATGTACACAAGGTTTATATCTCCATTTTGATGATGATCTCTAAGAAAATGATGTCTAATCTCGATATGTTTAGTACGAAAATGACATACAGGATTCTTAGTCAAATTAATGGTACTCGTGTTATCACAGAAAATGGGAATATGTGTGAAAAATAAATCAAAGTCTTCTAGGGTTTGTTTCATCCACAAAATCTGAGCGCAACAACGTCCTGCGGCGATATACTCAGCCTCTGTTGTTGATAAGGCTACAGAATTTTGCTTTTTACTAAACCAAGAGACTAGAGCCTTGCCTAAGAAATGACATGTACCGCTAGTACTTTTTCTATCAACCTTGCATCCTGCAAAATCTGCATCCGAATAACCAATAAGGTCAAAGGATTTAGTTTTGGGATACCACAAGCCGACAGAAGAAGTGCCCTTAAGGTATCGAAAGATACGCTTAACTGCGGTCAGATGTGATTTCTTTGGGTTAGCTTGAAAACGTGCACACAGGCAAACACTAAACATTATATCTGGACGACTAGCAGTTAAGTAAAGTAAACTACCAATCATACCTCGATACTTACGTGTGTCGACTGGCTTGCCTTGTTCGTCAGAATCAAGTTTTGTTGAAGTTGCCATCGGAGTGCCAATAGGTTTGACATTGTCCAGATCGAACTTCTTTAGCAAATCTTTTATGTACTTGGCTTGATTAATGAACGTCCCATTGTCGGTTTGTTTGATTTACAATCCGAGAAAGAACTTCAGCTCTCCCATCATGCTCATCTCAAACTCATTCTGCATACACTTAGAAAATTCTTGACAAAGAGATTCATCAGTGGATCCAAATATGATATCATCAACATAAATTTGAATTAAAAGCAGCTTGCCATTAAAAGATTTAATAAAAAGTGTAGTGTCAACCTTTCCTTTTGAAAAATCGTTGTCAAGTAGAAAAGAGCTTAGACGGTCATACCAAGCACGAGGGGCTTGTTTCAAACCATATAAGGCTTTCTTCAACTTGAAAACATGGTCAGGATTTTTGAAATCCGTGAAACCCGGAGGTTGTGCTACAAAAACTTCTTCTTTTATAAAGCCATTTAGAAAAGCACTTTTTACATCCATTTGAAAAAGTTTGAAATCATGAAAACATGCAAATGCACATAACATTCGAATGGATTCTAATCTCGCAACTGGGGCATAAGTCTCATCGTAGTCGATACCCTCTTCTTGATTGTATCCTTGAGCTACGAGTCGAGCCTTGTTACGAGTTACTAAACCATCCTCATTTAGTTTGTTTCGGAATACCCAACGGGTGCCAATGACCGGATGATCAATAGGCTTGGGAACAAGTTCCCAAACTTGATTCCGTTCGAATTGGTTCAATTCCTCTTGCATGGCATCTATCCAGAAACTATCACTACATGCTTCATCAATAGATTTAGGTTCTAGCTATGAAATAAATGCAACACTAGAAACAATATCTTTACTGGATGATCGAGTACTTACTCCTTTGGTAATATCACCAATTACCAAATCTTGTGGATGATCAACTGTGAATTTTAACCTCTTCGGTAGACTCTGTAGGTAGCTGGTTCCTGGATCTCCTCTAGGGGGTTTAGCTAGTGCAGAGCTTGGTTCAGGTTCAGCTGATGTTGAACTTGATGTAGGCAGATCTTCATCACTATCATCGAGAGACATTTGGTTCATTTCATCAAAAGTGACGTTGATTGATTCTTCGATGATCATGGTACGTTTGTTGAAGACTCTGTACCCTTTGCTCTTTGCCGCATAACCTAGAAATATACCTTCATCGGCCTTTTCGTCAAACTTTCCCAAGTTGTCTTTAGTATTAAGAATAAAGCACTTACAGCCAAAAATCTTAAAGTATGAAACTGAAGGAATTCTATCAAACCATAACTCAAATGGAGTCTTATTCGATTTGGGTCGAATTAGAACTCTATTGAGCACAAAGCAAGCTGTATTGACAGCTTCAGCCCAGAAGTATTTGGGTAGGCTAAATTGATTTAACATCACTCTGGCCATTTCGGTTAGAGTTCTGTTCTTACGTTCCACAACTCCATTTTGTTGTGGAGTTCTAGGGCAGGAGAACTCGTGTATGAAATCGTGTGTGTCACAAAATTGCTCGAAATCAGCATTCTCGAATTCGCCTCCATGATCGCTTCTAATTCGAGTGATCATGTAACCTTTTTCATTTTGTACTTTCTTGCAAAAGGCGACAAATTTGGATAATGCGTCATTCTTGCGTGTCAAGAAATATACCCACGTGTATCTAGAAAAATCATCTACAATAACAAATGCATATAATTTACCTCCGAGACTAGCAACTCTGCTAGGACCGAATAAATCCATGTGTAGCAATTGTAGAGGTCTAGTAGTACATACTGCGTTTACAGACTTGAATGTGGATCTGGTAGCCTTGTTCTTTTCACATTGGCTGCATACCGAATCCTTCTTGAATGTTATGTCTGGTAAACCGCGTACTATCTTTTTTGTGGATAATCTTGAAATTGTATCCATATTTGCATGACCGAGTCTCATGTGCCATAGATGACTCTCATCACTTTTGGCCATTAAGCATCTACCTGAAATGTTAGCTTCTTCCAGCAGATAGAAAACGTATATATTGTCTTCCCTGATTCCTTCAAAGATAGTGCTACCAGTTGAGCTATCAACTATAGTACATTTGTCTTTGCCAAAGTTGATACCATAACCATGATCAGGTAGATGACTTATGCTGAGCAGATTATGTTTCAACTCGGTAACCAGACAGACATCTTTAATCACTGGATAGGGAGACTTACCAACATCACCGATACCAATAATATACCCTTTCAAATTATTACCGAAGGAAACATAACCTTCCTTCTTCTTCTTCGACAGTGTTGCAAATAGAGTAGCGTCACCGGTCATATGCCGTGAGCAACCGCTGTCGAGGATCCATTTGCTTCTAGCATGTGAAGGGTGTTCCACCTGATCGATTGCCATGAAGCAGATGTTTGTAGCGTCCTCTGAATGTTCATCTTCTGAGTCGCTAGCTTCACTCTCATGCCATATGCTGGTATTGGCATATTTCCGAGACGTTGATCTTTTCAGGTTGCCTTTTTCATACCTGTTGTTCTTCTTGCTCGATGATGAGTTGATGGGACAGTCCTTCTTCATATGTCCCTTCTTCTTGCAGCCATAGCAGACAACATCTTCTTGGTACCAGTTGTTGCTGTTGTTCTCTTTGACTCTCTTCTCATGTCTCATGAATCTTTTGAACTTCCTTGCTAGGAGAGCTTGATCTTCAGCGTCAGATCCACTGCTGTCTGAGTCATCTTCAGCAGCTTTTCTGTGCTGAGCCTTGAGGGCGATAGTCTTCTCCTTTGGTGCAGGTTCTTCAAAATCTTGTAGCTCCAGTTCATGAGTGAGTAGTTTACCCATGAGTACTTCAAGTGACATTGTGGTGAGGTCGTTTCCTTCAATGATAGCTGTAGCCTTCGGAATCCAGTTCTTGGTGAGAGCTCGCAGGAGTTTACGAATCTTTTCGTGGTTACTGTAATCTTTGCCTAGGGAGGACAAAGGGTTTACAATATCCAAGAACCTTTCGAACATTTGTGTGACTGTTTCATTTGGCTTCATTTTGGACGCCTCGTACTCTTGAGTAAGTCTGCTAACTTTTGACTCCTTGACTTGAGTCGTGCCTTCATGTGTAACTTCGAGAAGCTTCCACACACCATTTGTCGTTGTGCATGCAGATACCCTGTTAAATTCTGTTCTATCTAAGGCACAAAAAAGAGCATTAATGGCACGTGCGTCAAGACTGGCCTTTTTCTTTTCTTCCTCTGTATAACTGCTTTGGGGTTTTTCAACCAAAACTCCCTCGACATTTATACGAGGTGGCTTTTGATAGCCATCAAGAACAATAGCCCATAAGTCAAAATCAAGAGATTTCAAGAAGAAACTCATCCGTGTTTTCCAATAAGTGTAGTTAGTACCATCAAACAGAGGGGGTCTGTTTGTGGCCTGACCTTCACTTGTGAATTTCATAGTAGCCATGTGATGTGCTGTGATCTAATAAATAATGAATAAATAATAGCACTGTTACCTCGCTTTACCTGTAACACCCGCTCTGATACCAATTGTAGGAACGATATAGTAAAGCGTAATACTCTAGAGGGGGGGTGAATAGAGTTGGCAGCGGAATAATGCTAAATAAAAAATGTTAGCAACACAATCACAGTATATAATCACAGTTAAAATAATGTAAAGGCAGAGTTCAGAAAGCAAACGCAAAGACAACGATGTATATTGGTATCCCTCTGTTGAGGACTAATCCAGTCGGTAGAACTCTTGCTACCAGTTGAATCCACTATAGGAAAAACCGCAAGTTTTCTTACGAAGTCCTTGCAACTTCTACAACGCGAGCTTTGATACGAAGAACTCGTCCAACTTCAAATGTGAAGAGGTATTCTTCAATCAAGCCTTCTGATTACAATCTCTCAGAAACTTCTAGACCGTACTGCACTGGCAAATCGACTAGAGGATTGTAACTGGCTTGGGATCTGAAAATAAAAGCTCTAGAAAACTCTTTGGAAGGCAGAAAGCTTTTTAGATAGAGAGAAGATTGAAAGTGAATGAGTGAATTGAAATGATCGAAATCCATCTCTATTTATAGGAATTCCAAAGGGAGAACTCTGTCAGAATTCAGGCAGAATTCGGGCAGAACTTGATGAGCAAATCTCGGTCAAATCCGCAACTGCAGGAGGACCAAGTTCCAGAGAATTCAAAAATCAAACGGCCACCAACCGAATTCTGGCCGAACTCTGGCCGAACTCTGGCCGAGTTCTGTCAGGGTTAGGTTAGGGTTTTAAAAAAAGATTTTTGGTGATTTTTGTAAACCTTTTTGAAAACATTTTTGTAAACATTTTGATAGGTCATTTTAAAAACATTTTGAACTATTTGGGAGTAGTCTATTTGCCAGTACGACTCGGTGTACAACGTATTCCTAGACTCAAATAAAATAAAAAATTATATTGCATAGGAAGTACAGACTCAAGTAGGCAAACAGATCTTCAGTCTTGAACGGAGTGAATATCCAATCTTGCTTATGTCCAAGGAGCTGAGATGTCCCAACAAGCTTCGTATATCCAGACAGAGTTTTGATCAATTATTAAAATCAGGTTGACTATGACCAATGGGCCAACAGAAGCGTCAACCTCACGCGGGGACAAGGTCAACAAAGCAACTGACGAAAACAAAACCATTCAAACCAGATCCGCCACCAACCGGAACAAAAAACCATCCCCTCAACTTCATTAATGATTAACATCCTCTCGTGGAATGTCCGCGGACTGGCGAACAAACCCACATTAAGGAGAATTTTCGGCATGCAAAAAATCTACAAAATCGACATCTTTATTATCATCGAACCCAAAATCCCTCCCAAAAGATTAAAATCTATCCAGTTACAGCTAGGACTCCCCACGGCCGTAATAGGCAGAAACGACATTTGGATCCTCGGCACGACGAATGTCAAAATCGGGGTTATCCAGGATTCCCAACTGGCCCTCACTTGCTGGTGGGAACACCCCTCGCTCCCTAAACGTTGTATCATTTCTGCGGTTCATGGTAGTTGTGATATTATAGAGCAGAAACTCCTCTGGAACGACCTCATAAACATCCACCACTACTACTAAAATAACCCCTTTTAGCGACGTCAGAGTACGTCGCTAAAAAGGGCAAATCCGTCGCTAATTTCTATCAGCGACGTATTTAGTGACGAAACATGGATGTCGCTTATAGGCTTGTCGCAGATTACAATTTGGTCGCAATTCGTCGCTAGTTGCGACGTCCCTTCTAGTGTCGCTAGACGTCGCTAATATTAGCGGCAGATAGCGACGTCAGCATACGTCGCCAGTATAGCGACGTAGGGCGACCACTTAGCGACGTCGTAAACTTTACATATGATGACATGGCATGGCAGCCACGTCAGTATATTAGCGACGCCTAGCGACAACTTTAGCGACGTCAGCATATCAGGTGGTCATATACACGTCAGCATTATAGCGACGGATAGCGACGTTACGTCACTATTTTGTGACATATAGCGACGTGTACAGGACGTCACAGAACGTCGCTATACGTCGCAGATGTTATAAAAATTAAAAAAAAATATTTAGTATTTTTGTTATGCTGTGTGTCTGTGTTTACAGTGTGTGTGAAGTGCAGTATTCCGATCACTGCATTTCATATTCACTGTAAACACAGACACACATCATCACAAACATACACATTATATTTTTTTTAAATTTGGGCAGCACCTCCTTTGTATATCAGATCATCGCTTATAACCCAGCGTAGGTATATTTGTCATCCCCGTCGCAGATATCATCACAATTAACAGTCTCCCATCATAACAGTATATAACTAATAGATGAATAACAGTCTCCCATGCATCATAACAGTCTACAACTAAATATCATACATGTACTCAATGAAAATACCAACAAATTAAATATCACAAACATACATGTCCAATAAACGTACATGTTCAACAGAGTCAAATAATAATAAAAATTAGTGTACAGAACGGTCAATGGGCCCACAGGGCCAATAAATACAAAGATGATACAAAAAATATACTGGATCACTGAGGACCCCTACCGCGCATCTGGGATAAAATGTAGTCATACTGCTCCTGGGTTAGCTGCACCGTAGGGGCAGTAGGAGGCAGTGCAATGTCTGGAGTCGGCACCGTCGATGGACCGGGAGGACATATCTGCTCCAGCTCTCGCAGTCGCTCACCATAAACAGCAAGGGTACTCACCACCCTCTCAGTACTCGCCTCAAGAGAAGCCGAAACCTGAGTGAGTGAGGCAGACATGCTCCTCTACGATCCCTACAGCTTGACCTGTCTACGCTCTGTGCGCTGCGTAGACTAGGTGAGCATGTGCAAGCTGGAAGCTGTAGCCTGATGCAGACTCATCAGCTCCTGTATACTGTGCTCGACCGTATCAAATCGTCCGGTGACGATCGAAGGGTCGGATCGTCGCTCGATCGCATCAGAAATATGCTGCTGCAACTCGCGATGCAGCTCCTCGATCTGACGACAAATATCCTCAGCTTGTGGCAATTTAATCCTCGATCGGAGGGTCGGATCGTCACTAAAGTATCAAATATGATGATAAAACAAACGTACAGATTTAATCCTCTTCTGAAAATTTATCTAGTTCGTTTAGCTCATCCACTTCTTCTTCTTCTTCTTCTTCTTCTTCTTCTTCTTCTTCTTCTTCTTCTTCCTCCTCCTCTACATCTTTACTTTCATCTGCATCTTCCTCTTCAGATAATTTTACTTCTTCTACACAATTAGATGTGTAATGAAGAACTTCCGTCGTGTCTACTTCTATAATATTTGTTACAAGAGGTAGTTCATCTTCTTGATAAGCTATATCGTCAACCTCAAAGGTATTTCTAGCTTTGGTCTTGCATATCCGACCTTGTTGTTCCCCGTTTAGGATAACTTGTGAAGTACACGAGCTGAGCCTGACTTGATAGGACAAATGGTTCATAGGCTTGATATCGACGCCGATAGTTTATATCAACAAGACCGTGCTTGTCTACTTTCTAACCTTGACCTTCAATCGGATCGAACCAATCACACCTGAATAACACAATCTTAGCCGGCTCTATTCCATAACTATATGTCAGCTCTACGATCTCCCGTAGCACGCCATAGAAATCGTTGCCCGCATCAACATCTTTGTAGTTCGAAGATCTAATACACAAATAGCTGTTTTTGGTGGAGTCGAGATCCACAAAGTTGTCTCTGATCGGGCAAGTTGTTGACTTGAACCTAAACCCATTAACACAGTAGCTTGGCCATATTTTTGTAGCATAAATTGGTCCCTTTGCTAGCGTTCTAATAGACTCATTCTCAAGTCTTGCGTATGGACGATCGACCTAAATACCACGAAAGAAGCAATTAAGCTTATTCTTAATCAAGTGCATATACAGAAAGATAATTACAGAGTTCTCAAGTCTTACATATGCACTCAACCATGATGAAAAATAATGCCTCATTTCTTGTTCTTGTTCTTCTTCTGTTATGTGTGGCCTACCTGACCTCACATCATCATTAAATATGCTAAAAACAACATCGTTCAATTAATGTAATAGTATAATAATCAATACAATTAAAATAATGTAGACGTATTAATTACTTACCCCTCCAGTTTCTTTACTTCCTCCTCGTTGCAGTTGAGTAATACATACACCTGAGCAGCCCTTCGCTCATCATCGTTCAGATATCTCTTCTTCATTTTATCCGATGGCTTTCCTGGAGCATTGAATACCTTCAGTATTGTATCATTACTTTCATGATCTCCGTCGTCGTTTTTGGAAGCTCTCGTTCTATTAGTTGCAATATGAGGCTTGAAATACATCGAACAAAAGTTTGTAATCTCCTCGAGAACATAGGCTTCACAAATAGAACCCTCGACCCGTGCCTTATTTTTCACCTTTCTTTTTAGGTGATTCAAATGTCGCTCGAACGGGTACATCTATCGATATTCGACGGGTCCACCAACATGTGCCTTATAGGATAGATGAATCGGTAAATGCTCCATAGAGTCGAAGAATCCAGGAGAAAACACCCTCTCTAGCTTGCATAGTGTTACCGTAATGTTCTTCTCTTACTTTTTTAGACGATCAACGAGCAATTTCTTAGAACAAAGATCCCTGAAGAATATGCTAAGCTCCGTCAATGGATCCCAAACTGCCTGCGGTAAGAATTCTCGAAATGCAATCAGAATTAACCTCTCCATGAATACGTGACAGTCGTGGCTCTTCATACCCGTCAATTTATTTTCCTTCGGATCGACACATCATCTCAGATTTGACACATATCTGTCTGGAAATTTTAGGCCCTGGATCCACCGATAAAGTCTTACTTTATCCTCCTTGTCCAGCAAGAAAATTGACTTCGACAGGAACTGTTTTCCATTTTGCTCTATCAAATGCAACGCAGGGCGTTTGCATATTTCTTCTAAGTCCAACCTGGCCTTGGGATTGTCTTTCGTTTTTCCCTTTACGTCCATCACAGTATTAATTATGTTATCAAACAAATTCTTCTCAATATGCATGACATCAAGATTATGTCTGATCAGATTGGTACTCCAGTATAGCAGATCCCAGAATATGCTCCTCTTTGTCTAGTTATGATCTCTACCAAATCCATCGCACTTGTACCCAGTTGTAGGATCTTCGATAGCACTTAGAAAATCTTTAACCTCCTTCCATATCGTGGCTCCGTACCACCTTGGCGGTGGATCACCCTTCTCTACAATGCCGGTACGGAATGCATTCCTGTTCCTTCTGAACGGATGATCTTTTGGCAGAAATTGCCGATGACAATCAAAGAAGCACGGTTTTCCTCCGTGTTTCAAGCAGAAAGCCTTACTACGGTCCATACAATACGGACATGAGAGACGGCCATGAGTGCTCCATCCAGATAACATTCCATAGGCTAGAAAGTCGTTGATGGTCCACATAAGGGTTACCTTCATCTGATAATTCTGCTTCCTGGAAACATCGTACGTGTAGCGCCTACTTCCCATAACTGATTCAACTCATGTATCAAAGGCTGTAAGTACACATCAATGTTTCTCTTGGGATTGTTCGGACCAGAAATTATAATGGTTAGAAACATGTACTGAGTCTTCATGCACATCCAAGGCGGTAGGTTATACGGAGTGACAATCACAGGCCAGCACGAATACTGGGATCCCGAAAGACCAAAAGGAGTAAAACCGTCAGAAGATAGTCCCAACCTGACATTACACGGATCTAAAGCAAAATCAGGATACACTCGATTAAAGTGCTTCTACGCTTCTCCATCGGATGGGTGATCCAACACTCCTTTAATCTGTTCTCGCATGTGCCAACTCATATTTTTGGCCGTCTCTTTCACCATAAATAATCTTTGCAACCGCGACATTAAAGGCAAGTAGTGCATTGAATCGGTCGGTCTTCTTGCCCCGGTAGACCTTTCTGTTCTAGTTGTCTTATAGCGATCAGCACCACAAAATCTGTACACATCTGCGTCCTTATCGTCTTTGTAGTACAGCATGCACCCATTGCGACAAGAATCGATTTTCTCGTATCCCATCCAGAACGATCTCACCATCCTCTTAGACCGGTAGAAGTCTTTAAGCAACTTAGCACCCGCCGGCAAGATCTCTATAATCAACTCCAACACTCGGTTGTAACATTCTTGCGACATGTTAAAATCTGACTTAATGCTCAATAGTCTTGTAACCACCTCCAACGGTGAATGATCCTTACAACTAGGATACAATGGAGTCCATGCATTCTCCAGCAACTCCATGAACTGTGCAACATCGGCGTTCGGTGCCTCCTCAGGTGCATCATGAACGAAACTAGGCCCCGCAGCGTCGAAAACCATGTTCACGCACCCATCGTCGTATGCATGATTATCTGAAACAAAATTAGGTCCCGCATGCATATACGGCTCAACATAAGGCTCCAGCTCTGATGCTAAAGACACAAGTTCTCCGTGTGCGGTCCACTGATAGTAATTAGGCATGAAACCCATTGAGTACAAATGATATGTCACTTCCACTTCTGGATAATATTTCACGTTATGACATTTCACACACGGACACTTAATTTTGGTGCCGTCCATGTACTGAGGGAACGCCTTAGCAAACTGCAGGAACTGTTCTACTCCCGCTATGTATTCATCCTGTACACCACACATATCATCAAGACGACGATTGTACATCCATGAACGATTCTACAAGTAGTAATTCATATCCATTTGAAAATAATTCTACAAAGATGGACATACATTATCCAACAGGCACAAATTCGTATATTATGTCTTATTATGGGACACACATTAGTAGCGGACAGTTACTAATAACAATGATATACAATCTAGGTCAAACTAGGTTGTACTAAGTCAAACAAAGTCAAACAAGGTCAAGCTAAGTCAAACAAAGTCAAACAAGGTCAAACTAGGTCAAGGGTTGACCTATAGTTGACTTTGTCAACTCTTAGTCCAATCTAGGTCAGATGTTGACTCTACTTTGACTTTCAGTCAAAATAGTCAACATTGGTCAAACAAGGTCAAATCTAAGTCAAATATCCTATTTCTAGTCATTACCTACTAAGGTACCCTTTACCTTATCGCTATTGGTATCCCAATACCAATACCTTAAGTTGGTACCCTTTACCTTATCGCTATTGGTACCCTTTACCTTATCGCTATTGGTATCCCAATACCAATACCGCGGTAACATGGTTGGTACATTAAGGGTCTTTGACAAGATAAAATATTGCAAAAAAATATATCCTTATATATAGTTCTCCTACGGATTTTCTTTAACATTACGTAGGAGAACTATAAGGATATATCTTTTCACAACATGTCACCTCCTCAAAGACCCTTAATGTGACAACCATGTCACCCTCTCAGTCATATCCCTGAGCTACGATGCAGCTGCAGGCATTTAACATATCACGGTTTATAAAAATAACTAATAAATCTCTATCCTAACTAATAAATTAATATCCTACTTTAACATCTAATAACTCTCATATTCCTGCAGCAACGATGCAGTTACAGGCAGTTCCTTCTAACATAAACTAATATCATAATCTTAACTAACCCTTTAACTGAAACTAATATCTAAACAATGCTAATCATGAACTGTATACTACTACCTAACATTCACATGAACTATTTATCTCAAACTCTCTATCATAACTAATAAATTAATATCCTACTTTAACATCTAATAACTCTCATATTCCTGCAACTAAAAGGCAAAACCATGGTATATACATGGTTTAAAGTATCGGCCGATACCGATCCGATACGGCCGATACCGATACTGTTTGGCATGTTCCGATCCGATACCGACCGATACCAAATATTGACCGATACCGACATTAGGGGTCTTTGTTCCGGTCAATTCGGCAAAACCAATCGGTAAGGGTGACTACTATTTCATATAATTTCAAAACTACTAAGAAATAACGCTGAAATACTTAAAGTTATGTAGATATGTGTGTGTATGTAAGTGTGTGAGTATATATATACATGTATATATGTAGATATGTGTATTTATATATATAGGTATATATGTATGTATTGTGTGTGTGTGTGTCCTGTATCCTGTGTCCTGTGTCCTGTGTCACTAGTATCCTAAGATATTAACTCACCTATCTAACTCTATCCAAGACACTAACTAACCTATCTAGGATACTAACTTCTAGTATCCTAAGATATTAACTCACCTATCTAACTCTAGGATACTAACATCCTAAACAAGATATTAAATTAGTGCCTAGGATACTATCCTAAATATCTAACTTAGGATACTAACTTATGGATACATATCTAAATCCCTCTCACCTTTCTCACTCTCAAACACACACACACACACACACACACACACACACACAATCTAACACTTATCTCAATATCCCTCTTCACTCACACTCACACTACCATACTACCACACTACCACATCTAAATAAGCCATCAATCACACAACTACCTATATATTTACTATATATATATAGGCATACATATATAGGTTAAGATATTTACATATACTAGGCTATAACCAAGGGGACACAATATATACATTCAACAAGTTATGCATTTATATACTAGAGAGATAGAGAGTATATAGTGTCAAGTATGCATATACAAGTGTCATGTGTGTACGTGTCTCCCAAACCAAACTCGTGTCCAAATAGTCGACACAATGTGTCCAAAAACAAACCAAACTCAACACATCCAAAACTGGATACGGTGCACGAACCTAGTGTGAACCAGTACGAGAGTGATTTCTCATTCGACACGAATCCAATGGGCACGAGTCTTTGGGGACACGATGTGTGTCCGTGTGTCCGTGTGTTGTGTGTCCGTGGGAGAGGAGGAGAAGGAGGGAGAGGAGTTAGGTTAGGGTTTACCTGAGGAAGAGGAGGAGGAGCTCGGATTGGGGGAGGAGGAGCTCGAGGAGGAGGATCTCGAGGAGGAGGAGCTCGCCGGAGGGGAAGGGAGTCGCCGGGGGGGAAGGGGTCGCCGGGGGTGGAAGGGCACTGACAGAGGGGGAGGGAGTCGCGGGGGGGGGGGGGGATTAGAATTTTTGAGTGAGAGTGAGGGGGAAAGAAGGAAACGGTGTGCCCTAAGTAAAAATATTAGCGACGTCAAGTGTTGCAGTCGCTAAACGTCGCAAAATTGGCAACATATACTAATAATATGTCGCTGAACATCGCTATTCAGCGACGTAGTAAACTCCTGTCGCGGAACATCGCTAGGCAGCGACGTTTTACGACATGTATATAAAGATGTCGCTATATTTCATAACTAGCGACGTTAATTCTTGTCGTCGCTAAATTACGTCGCTATTAGATGATATTTTAGTAGTGCACCTCCACATCAACTCCCCTTGGCTGTGCATCGGGGACTTTAACGCGATCACCTACAGAGAAAAGAAAATCGGAGGGCGACCGCCACCCACATCGGCCAAGCAAGACTTCAACAATTTTATCTTCAATGCTCATCTCACCACCCTTCAGTTCTTCGACAACGCCTTCACCTGGTGCAACATGCAGGAAGGCGATCGTCGACAATACTCTCGCTTGGACAGAGCCCTCACGAGATCGCTGGCACGGTATGGGGTTCACCACCAACCTCTTCCATCTCAACTCTACTGAATCAGACCATGCCCCTCTCCTGGTTGAAAATTATAACAATACCAGTCCTCTCAAAAAGAAATTCCAATTCCTCGACTTCTGGACAGATCATCCAAAATTTCTGGGTATTATCGCGGAGGCTTGGAATCGGAAAGACTCCCCCAACCCCCTATTGCGGGTGAGCAACAAGCTCCGTGCAACGAGGAAAGCTCTATCCAATTGGAGCAAACTTGCCTACGGGGACATCTTCCAAGCCGTGCGGGTTGCGGAGGACGATGTCACCCGTGCCGAAACCTATTTTGCGTCGGATCGATCTGCGGCAGCCAGGTCTGCCCTGAATCTCACCAAGGCCATGCTCAAATTCCGACTTAAAGTGGACACTAACTTCTGGAAGCAGAAAGCGAGATTGAAATGGGACAGCGAGGGGGATAGAAACTCAAAAAATTTCCATGCATGCGTCAATGGACGCAGATAGAAGTTATCCATTCACCGTATGGCAGACGATGACGGGAACATCATTACTGACCATAAAGGCATCCAAGAAGTGGCAGCGGATTTCTACTCCAAATTATTCACCAAAAAGACAGTGCATATCGACAGACCCTTCTTGGACCAAATCTCCAGACTCATAAATGACAACGACAATACCCAGCTGGAACATCTACCGACGGCCCATAAAGTTAAAGATACGGTGTGGGCCTTGAACGAGCACAGTGCTTCCGGCCCGGACGGATTCACGGGAGTCTTCTTCTGCAAATGCTGGGATATCATCAAGCAAGACATCACCGACGCGGCCGTCGCTTTCTTCGAGGGTGCCACATACCCCAAAGCTATATCCAGCGCCAACCTAATCCTCATCCCAAAAAAAGATAACCCGGAGTCCTTTAGGTATTATCGTCTCATCAGTCTGTGCACGTTCACCAACAAAATCATCTCCAAAATTATCGCTTCCAGGATGCAGGGATTTTATCGAAGATCATTTCAGAGGAGCAAAATGGCTTCGTGCGAGGGAGAAACATCCAGGACAATATCATGCTGGTCCAAGAGCTTATCACATGCATGAAATTCCCCGCTAGAGGGGACAACATTGCCGTTAAGATAGACATGGAAAAAGCATACGACAGACTGGACTGGCAATTTATGATCTGGGTATTCAGAGCCTTCGAATTCTCGGAAGTTTGGACCAATACCGTGTGGAGATCCGTCCGCAACTCGTGGTTCTCCACGGTTATCAACGGCCAAGCCGGTGGCTTCTTCAAATCCAGTCGGGGCGTTAGACAGGGCGATCCCCTATCCTCCACCGTCTTCATCATTGCCGCGGACGCCCTGAGTAGAAACCTTAACAATATGGTCAGTACTCCGAACTTCAAACACTATCACACTTCCAGTGGATGTCCCACCATCACACACCTGGCCTTTGCGGACGATTTACTCATCTTCTCCTCTGGAGACATTGGAGCGGTGGAATTGGTCCACAACACTCTACAGAGGTACTCCAGATGCTCGGGCCAGAAGATTAATCCGTCCAAGAGCATTATCTACGCCCATCATAATATCAAAAGAGAGCACGCTATCAATCTCTCCCACTTAACATTATTCTCTGTTGCCCATCCACCGTTTAATTACCTTGGTTGTCCTATGGTGTATGGGAAATCTAATTCTCGCATCTTTGAGAACCTGATAGCTAGAATCAGGAATAAACTCGAAAGGTGGCACAATGCCACTTTGTCCCCAGGCGGCAAGATGATCCTCATCAATCATGTGCTCACATCCATCCCGATCCACACTCTGGTTGCGTGCTCCCCGCCCAAGAAGGTTCTTATTTCGATCGAACAGATCTTATGTAACTTCTTCTGGGGGTATTGTAACGGACAAGACAATCACCACTGAGCTAGCTGGGAATCCATGGCTCGTCCCACCGAGGTCAGAGGTCTGGGATTTACCAAGCTTATCCACATCGTTAAATCTTTCTCTATGAAATTGTGGGGGAAGCTCCGCACGAGCAAGAACTTATGGACCTGATTTATGAAGGATAGGTATTTCAAACACATTCACCCATCACTGGCCATATCCAACAGCAGATCATCTGCAGCTTGGCGGCACATCCTTGTCGGCCGCGATCTCGCGGAGCCAGCAATGAGACTCACATTGGGAGCCGGCGAGTCGGATCCATTTCTGGAACGATGGATCGGAGATAGCTTTATACCTAGTCTTGTGGAGACCCCGAGAAATAGCAGAATCAGAGACTTGTGGAACCACTCTACTAACGACTAGAACTGGGACCAAATCCGTGATTGGGCCGATGATGAAGCGGTGGAATGCATCTGCCAAACAGGAATTACCATCGGCAGTGACGACAATAAGCTTAGATGGACGCTCGAAACTTCTCGGGCATTCTCGGTAAGGTCAGCAAGGACTGCTTTCATCAGGATTGGGCAGCCGTTTTACCCTATTGCTCACTATTGGCAGACCTGCATCCCCCGGAAGTGGTCTATCCTCATGTGGAGAGTCATTTACAAGAGATTACCCACCGACGAGATCCTCAAATCAATGGGGATTAGTCTAGCGTTAGCCTGCATTTACTGCCCTGATCGACAGATGGAGACCATTGACCACATCTTCTGTCATATGACCCTTCCAGAAAATTCTTGGAGGACCCTCAATCAGCTCTACAATATTGTGCCGGGCGGTGGACGCTTCTACGATCTGGCGGCCTCCTGGGGTTCTGCCTCCCATGGCCACCAGATCGTCGCAGCGGCTGCTACGTGGGCGTTATGAAAAAATCGCAACAAGGTGAGATACGAAGGTCACCATTACTCTGCCGATCAGCTTACTCGGGAAGTCTTCCGTCAGTGTCATAAACGGAGCACCCTTTGCTCCCACACTACGAGTACTTTTTGGTCTTCTATCCTCCCTTAGCTCTTGCTGGCGGAGGACCCTCTTTGTCCCTTTTGGTGGTATACGTGTACAGACTTTGTCATTTTTTGTCTTGTATACTTGGACTGGCTTAGGCTTTTGAGCCTTTTTAATAAATGGAGAGGGGTTTCATTTTATATATATATATATATATATATATATATATATATATATATATATATATATATATATATATATACAAAAATTCACGTATGACTAATAACTCCCACCTAGAGAGTTTGGGTCATTCTAGTCACCTATTACCTTTTGTTATCTAAGACACATGTAATTATATCGTCTAGAACTAGGTCGCACTAGTTGCTATAATCATTATTCGCTAATAATATGAATTGCAAGTTGTAGCTTCAAAATATCAAATATGTATCTCATTATTCGTACAACGAAACCTAAGACATGTAAATCGAGACAAGATGATCAACCACAAGGTTAACATTCTTATCTTGGCACTCCACATGGTTAACTAGTCACTTTCAGTGATGTGATATCGCTGGAATCGACTAATCTCAGTTTCGATGCACATATTCCGAGAGACGAACATAATTAAAAATTAGATATAATTATTGGTTACACATAAAAAAAATCTACAAACATCGTCGAATAATGAAACAAATATCACCAACGTGTCCAGAATGGTCAAATTAGTTAGGATAGACTACCCATAAGTCTAATTTGGATACAGAGGCAAAATGGTAATTTTGGGTCAAAACGAGATCCGTCGTTGGATCCACTTTGTACCGAAAAATATGCTCAAATAAAATTCTACTAAACTTAGCAAATTATATATCCACGAGTCAGAATGATGATACGAACCCAATGGTATATCCGGAATCGGATTCCGATGAGCCAATCTTAAAATAATTCATTGACCCGGACATTGTGATTTAATTTGCACGAAAATACGTATCGGGGCCAAAGTTCTCTATATCTAGCAAAATATATGTCAATGATTCTAGAATAATGATATGAATCCAACGGTATATCCGAAATTGGATTCTGATGAATCGATCTCAAAATGACCCATTGACCGAACATTGAGATCTGATTTGCACGAAAATGTGTGTCGGGGTTCATGTCCTCCAAACTCAGCAAATTATATATGAATTTTAGCCAGAACGATGCCACGAGCCCATTGGTGGTGTTGAAACTGGAATCCGGAGTCCCGAGTTCAAAATTATAAATTTATAAGTTGAAAATTACGGTTTTGAGAGGCCAATTTTGGCATCGATTTCAACCAACCGAACGCCATCCTATGAAGCTAAAATTTTTGTGGCACGAAAGTGGTTATACCTACTACATTGCAGAGTTGGTGGTTCATCAATCAGAGCTTTGCTGAGAGAGAAACAAATTCACGAAGTTGGCACCATGAAACTGTCCAAAATAAATGTAATTTAAATGATCAACTTGGTGGCCAGTTTTGATCAATCAAACAATCGAATTAACAGTTGAAATTTTAGGTGAGCAAAGGGATATATACCTAGATTGAGACAGGAGAATTGGATCAATGATCCAATGGTCAGATCATCCAGGAAATATGTCCAAAGTTGTTGTCCTGAAATACGATTCTGGATTTGATTTTGCGTGCGTCACGACGGGATTTCGTGCGAAACGCATGAATCATCCATTATTCTCGTCGGAAAGGTCGACGACCGTCGGAGGGAGGGGGGTTCATCGGAGCGTGTGCCATGGCTTGGGAGGTGGTCAAATGGCGTGCGTGTTGTGCTTGTGCCCAAGCACTGCGCTCGCGCCCAAGTGCTACACTCGCGCCTGAGAGATGCTGCCGTAGCCGCGCTGGTGCTGTCCTGTGGCGCTGTCACTGACGATGGCAACATGGTGGTGTCACGACCCGGGGGCGGCGATCATGATGGCTGTTTCCAAGAAGAGGGGCACTAGTTGATACTATTGTTGCTACCGCTCGGCTTCAAGCCTGGACTACACGCGCGTGCGGTGGCCTAACTCCGCGTAGGCAGTGATGAACTCCTGAGCTGGCCTAGCACAAATGGCTCCTGCCATGGCCACAACAAAGAAGCCTAAGGTGGGATGGATAGAAGAACTGGAGGATAGGAGATAGGTGAAGAGGTTGAGATGGGTGAAGTTCTCCTATGATAGAGGAAAGCCTATTTAGAGGGAATGGTTGGCTAATGGAGTGGTTGTATGCCAGGGTTTGGCAGGAGAGCTCCATACACATGCTAGGGAGTACATGGGTGTAAGGGGCTCAGTTGCATGGAAATAATAGGTGGCAGGAGGAAGGAGAAAGTTAATGTTAGGTTTTCCTTTTGCTAGCATTCTTAAAAGATTGCCAGCCATGTGGGAAACCCATTATGAATGAGAAGTGCTAGCCAAGTGTTAAGTTTGACTGGGGTTACTACTTGCTAGTACATGTGCGGTACTGGTATGATGTTGCGTGTTGTGGAGACAAGGGAAAGGGTGTTGTGTGTTTTGCTTGAGGGAAAGAAGTAGGTTGATGCTAGTGTATTATAAAGATACATATTCATGGAAAATCTTATTTGGCCTTAGGAATAATAATTTGATGGTTACTCTATATACGTTAATTAAAACAAAGCCAATTGAGCTTGGAAGAAAGTAATTGTTAGCCAACTATGATTAATAGGGAATAATAATATTTGCTAATGGTTTTATTAATGAAGGTCTTAGACGTTAAATACAGTAATTTTATATTGATAATTAGAAATATAAAATATTAATAAAAGTCAAGAGGCTTACATCATTAAGGGTATGAGCCTTGTTAGCAATCACCCGAATAAAACGCGTATTATACGCGAATTTTTCTGTATTTTTAAAAAACGTATAATACTTGCGTACTTTTGAAAAATTCGCACTTATATGCGAATTTTAAGTCGTTAGAGTTTTAAACGCGTATTAAACGAATTTTTAAAAAATTCGGCAAAAGAAAAAACATGCGAAAACTGAACAGTTGCAGCGTTGCTATCAAGTAATTGGCAGGGTCCCACACCACACTCTTTTTCTTGGACACTTAACCGCTTGAGTCTGCTGCTATTAAGCATTAGGATGGCACAATTTTCAAAAAAAATTATCAAAAGCAAAGAAGAAGAACCAAAGAGTCTCCAAGAGTCTTTCCAATTCCAACGGTCCAACCTGCTGGCTCAATTGCAACAATTAAAGCAACACTTCGTTTCCATAATCCATCCCGCCTCCACTTTTTTTTTCTTTATAAAATGTCCCCCCATCCTCCTCTTCTTCTCAGAACCTGGTTCTTCCCTTGTGTTTTTTGCTATTACTAAGAAGTAAGGACTTGGAAGTTGGAGGCTTAGAGGTTGGAAACTTGGAAGTACATCTCGAGGCATATTTTTCTAATCACCAGCCTCTGCCACGTTTTTTTTTTTGAGGTAATGATTTAACAACCTAAAATCTTAGATGTTTCTTTGGGTTCTTATTTTCCCATTTGATTGAGTCAGTGAATACAAAACTTTCCAAATTTTACTAACATCTTAAACTTGTTTGTGTAATTGTACTTACACATTTTAATTTTGTTTAAATTTTTTTTGCTGATACAATTCAATCTTGGCTTGGTTAAATTTCTGTTGTACATTATTTAATTCGAAATTTGTTAATTTGAAACTGTGTAGGATGAGAAAAAGAGATAAATTTTGGGAATATGCTGATAATTTAAATGGGCGATTTAAATGCAAGTTTTATTCCTCTGGCTTCCAGAAATTTTATGGAGTAGGGGTGGGTCATATATATATATATATATATATATATATATATATATATATATATATATATATATATATACACACGAATTTTTAGTGCCGAATTTGTTCATATGAAACATACTAAACACGAATTAAATCTAATTCGAATATTTTCTGTTAGACGAATGTTTGACCGAATTTTTGAACGTATTTTACTTATATTTTGCCGATTTATACTCGTACTTTTGCCGTCTCGAATTTTTCCCGCTTGCCGAATTGCTAACAAGGGGTATGAGTACTGGGAGAGGGGAGTGCCATGGCCCAAACACGAAGACGATATTCTTATGGGATTGGGTTTATGTGGTTGGATTGGGTTAGGTTTGGGCTTCGTGCGACCATGACTACAATCAATTACGATCATTGATGAAATAATAGGATGCGGGAGCTCAATTGGATGGAACACAAGTGACATATGCATAGTAGACTCAAAATAGGTCAAAATCATATATTGGGTCGATTAAATTGAAAGTTAGATCAAGCTTTAGTGTAGATGGTCAAATAGCCTAAATTGACCAGAAAGTTGTCCGATACAAATAGAATGCAAGGAACAAGTTTGAGTTGGACATGATATATCGAAATGAAGATAATCTTGCCTACTATAAAACTCCTGAAGGAAATTTCGAGAAAATGATATCCCTGTCGCTCTAAAAATCAAAGTCACGAAGAAGTACATTTAATGATCACAACTACTTATAATAGAATCATTTCTTGAAAATAATTCATTTAAATTTTTTTAAAAGAACCCTAAAATACAGGAGGTTTACAGGGTGGGCTCGATCCAATGGACGAAGGCGGACGGGACTTCCGTGGGACCTATATATATATATATATATATATATATATATATATATATATATATATATGAAGATGGTAAAAAATTTATTGAGAAACACAAAAATTACAAAACAATAGACCTATCCGGAAGTCAAAAACAATTAGTTGGGATCAAGGACGTCTACGTCTAGCTTTGATTTTTTTTTACAACGTAAATAGTAAGGAAGAGACTTTCAGAAATTCGAGAATTTTGTTCTATCTAAGCATGCCTGACCACAAAAGCCGAAAAAAAGACGGATGCGCCTATACCCGCTCGTTCCCTTGGCTTTTTCTGCCTTCGCTTCAATCATGGCATAGTCAAGATCTTTAATATGCGAAGTAGGGAGACTAAATTTAGTCATTTGATCATAGATCCAAATATCCCAAGCAAAATTGTATTGGAAGAAGAGGTGATCCTTAGACTCGTCCACTCCTCCAAAATACAGTATATCTTGTCCGCACAACCAACTCAAACATACCGAGTCTATCCCTAGTAAAGAGGTGATTCTGAATCATTTTTTAGAGGCACAAGCAGGTCTTGTCCACAGCTCCTTTCGTCCGCACCACTTTCGTCCAGTCCACTTCCTCAAAAGTAGAACGAATTTGGTTCAAGACAGACCTAAAAGAAAAAGATCCTCTCTCCATATCCCCCCAAACCCAGTAATCTTCCGTCCCCTCTCCATCAATCTCTACAGCAAGAATATCCTCCGCGTGAGCCATCTCTATCCTGCGGTCATGTAGTATCCAGCCCCCATCTTGGATAAGGAAACTCACAGAATCTGTGGTTACCATGAGTTCGTAAACATGCCACTCTATCAATGAGGTAACTACATAGTGGCACTTGAGTTGGATATATATATATATATATATATATATATATATATATATATATATATATATATATATATATATATATATATATATATATATATATATATATATATATTGGAGGCAAAGTCAAACTTCTAACTGTTATATTCTTCAACTTGTTGCATTGGTGGATCCTTACAAATATTGCTAGATGGTTGTTCCCCGTGTAAAGCCCATAAAGTATATAACTTTTTAATGCCATTTCTAACTAAATGGCTTTCAGCAATTTCTTCTTGAAATCTTAATTTATTTCGACACTTAACGCATGGACAAGGCAATGTCGTCAATCCCACAGCACGGTTTCTAATCGCAAATTCAAGAAATTTTTTAATTCCCTTTGTATATGCAGGGCCCAGTCTATCCTGTTCATTCATCCACTCTTTGTTAATTGGTTCCAACATACTGCACCATAAAAAAGCAAACAAATCAGGCTAACTGAGATAAATACTAAGCATAGGAGTTAAATTTTTGTAAGTATGGGTCACGGAGCTAGGATCCATTCATAAAAAAGGTACTAGTTATTAAGAAACACTATATAAAAATCCTTTTTTCAGATACCAAATGATTGCCTACATGCTTTCCATTATAAAATAAGAAATTATTAAGCTTTATGGTCATTTTTCTGACATTGGTCTTAAACAAACCAACAGTAGTTATTAAGCTAATAATGGCAATTGCTACTAAAAATAGGTAGTAGTTTAAATAGAACCCAGTAGTAGTTCAAAAAAAAATCAATAGTAGTAATTATTCAAAGAAGGAAAAGATATGGCATTTGTCATACTTTGCTTCTAATTGAAGGGCTTCAATGCTGATTACACACTACAAATTCACTGTAAAACAATAATACTCAACGTTATGTTATGAAAACATCAAGGTTTCGCAATAATAGAAAATTAAGGACCAAAATCACTATGGAGTAACCACATACCTCCTGTGTGAAGGCACCTTAGAAGGATCTAACTATGTCGGTGCATATATACCCACCCACTACCAAAATAAGTCAAATCTACGACGTAATTAGCGACGCCTATTTAAAACATCGCTAATAATTTGGATATTAGCGACGTACTTTAAAAACGTCGCTAAACGTCGCTGTTTGAGAATTATAGCAATGTTCGGCGACATTTAGTGACTACGGTAAACATATTTGAAAGTTACGTCGCTGAGAAGTCGCTGAACGTCGCTATATTTTTGCAATCATCGACGTTTTATGACGCAAGCATCATTGAGTCACAATATTCTAAATAATTTGGGACATTTAGCGACGTCTTTTTTAGACGTCGCTAAATTACGCCAAATAGGGCTCCCTGATTCAATATTTCATTTCTCCCCCAATTTTCTATTTCCCGCTCGACGCCCCCCTCCACACTCCGTTCGACGCCCCGACTCCTCTCTCCTCCTCCGGTCGATCCCCTATCCGGCGACCCTCCCTCGGCGCCCCCACCTCCGACGACCCTCTACCCTCCTCCGTTCCCGGCCCCCATTGAGCTACTGCCCCGACGATCCCCTACCCGGTGCCCCCCTACTCCGGTGACTCATCCTCCCCCCTGACCCCTCCGGCTCAAGTAAGCCCTAACCCTCCATTTCCTATTTTTCTGAGTTAGCTTTATGATTACAGTTATCATGCTTCCCCCGCGACCAGGACACATGGATACAGACACATTATACGTTGTCTTGAATAGTTTTGTATGCTGATTTTGTATTATACATACCGTTTGATGTATGTATCCAAATGAGGCGATCTTCTCTATTAGAAGAGCTTTGAGGAATCTGAGTTATTGCGATGGCTTCATGGATAGGGAATAATTGAAATACCAACTCATTATTCCATTTGCAACTATTAGAAAGAATTAGCTTACTAACTCTACCCACTTGAATGTTTGCGCCAACATGTCCGACAACTCTATATGAAGGCATATTACGTACCCAAGGGTCTACCCAAATGTTTATTGAGGATCCGTTCCTAATAGACCAATACACACTCTTAATAAGACGATGTCTGCAGCTGAGAATACTATAGCAGACACAAGAAAATGAAGGTGAGACATTGGCTGACCAAAATTCTCCTTGTTGTAAATACTTGTCCTTCAATAGTTTAACCCACTTAGAGTTAGGTTGGTGAGAAATCTCTATGCTAGTTTCACTATCAGAGCCTTGTTGGTCAATTCAGGGTTCTAAATTACCCTAGCAGAATTGGCATTAATATTGGGTTAACTTCTTGGTTACAAGTTTACATGTCAACACATGGATACAGACACATGAGAGTGTAGTGACCTAAGCAATGCAATGTACAACCTCTAAATCTCATATCACTAAGATGTTAGGCAACCTACACTAATGCAATGTTAAGTGAAAGAGGTGGAAAAAATTGAACAACAAAGGGTTGGACAGGATACATATGTATCTCAAATGGATACGGTTACATATCACTATGGCTAACAGGGATTCGGTCATCATGGAGGTGGACTGAACATTTAAGTATTTAGTCATGGTCTGAACTCAGAGATGCTTGTCCAGGTGAGGGAAAAATAATACCACAAGTCTGTAGGACAGAGAAATCTTGGACTGAACCTATAATCTAAGACTACTCAATGAGCCTAAGGAATTTAACTCCTATGTCCTAGCTCCTATGGGGGCTAATCTCAGATTGTAGGATAAAACTAACTTGTAGGGGTGACCGATCAAACAAACCCAGGTATCTGAGCAGTTAACTTGGACTAGAACCTAAGGTTCCTAACTGATTCATCAAGGAATGTTCAAGGGTTTGACAGAACTACGGGATGAACAGAACATTCATTGGTTGGATGTTGATTTGAATGGACAACACAATATACATGGCTAGTCATCTCAAGATGGACAGAAATATGTGATGCAGTGGACAGGTTAGGTAGAGTGCCTTGACTAGTACATTTGCTGTGGGTGCTATTACCTTTAATTTATGATTGATTTGGTCTTGGTAAAACAAACAATAATACATGGTTACTTTTGTCATAAGTTTTGTAATAAATGTTAGAAAATGAGGAGGGAAAATGAATCCCATGGGTCATGAGTGGTTAAACTTAGGATTGATTTGTTCTTGGTACCTTATATGCAACTTTGACCTTTAGGTTCTAGTATCAATTCGAGTATCTAGATATTGCCCCAATAACTGAACTTGGTCGATACATATCCTATATATATTCTTTTTTCTATCCAGTATACATGGTACTGTACTCCCTAATACCTATAGTCTGTACTTGACATAGTAATATGATGGCCTATGTCAAGTTGATACAGATGCCACCATTAGGTAGTTGCTTGTGCCCAGATCTGCCCCTTCTAATATATATGTTCTGATACCAAGTATATCATTGGTGCTTTTGAGTATCAATTCTGATACACTATAGCACCCCCTCAAAACATTGGTCATATGGTTATGTCATGTGATACACTATTACCACTTGTTATATCATGATTACTTGGAATTCTACTTCAATATTTAGGATATATCATGATTAATGTGCCTATTACTTTTACAAGTCTTTCAACGATGTGCATGTATCTATCTTACAGAATTATCCTCAAATGGATATGGAGCTGAATTACTATCTGCGAAATCGTTCTTGGATGTACAACCGTCATCCTGATGACATATGCGGTGTGCAGGATAAATTCATAGAGGGTGTACAACAGTTCCTGCAGTTTGCCAAGGCGTTCCCTCAGTACATGGACGGTACCAAAATTAAGTGTCTGTTTGTGAGATGTCGTAACTTAAAATATCATCCAGAAGTGGAAGTCACGTATCATTTATACTCGAAGGATTTCACGTCGAATTACTATCAGTGGAGCACGCACGAAGAACTTGTGTCTTTAGCATCGGAGTATGAGCCTTATGTGGATGTCCACAACCATGCTGCTTATGATGATGGGTTGGTGAACATAGTTTTTGACACGGTGGAGCCTAGTTTCGATCCGGACAATCATGAAGCACCTGAAGAGGCACCGAACGCCGATGCTACAAAGTTCATGGAGTTGCTGGAGAATGCAAGGACTCCATTATATCCTGGTTGTGAGGATCATTCACCGTTGGAGGTGGTTACATGATTGTTGAGCATCAAGTCCAATTTTAATATGTCGCAAGATTGCCATAACCGACTTATGGAGTTTATTATAGAAATATTGCATGAGGGTGCTAAGTTGCCTAATGACTTTTACCAGTCTAAGAGGATGTGAGTTCGCTTTGGATGGTATACGAGAAAATCGATGTATGTCACAACGGGTGCATGTTGTACTATAAAGACGATAAGGATGAAGACGCCTACAGATTTTGTGGTGCTGATCGCTACAAGGGTAGTAGTAGAGGAAAGTCTGTCGGTGCAAGGAAGCCTACCGTTTCGATGCACTACTTTTCGTTGATGCCGCGGTTGCAGCGGTTGTTTATGGTGAAGGAAACTGCAGAAAACATGAGTTGGCATAAGCGGGAACAGACCGAAGGAGTGTTGGATCACCTATCTGATGGAGAAGCATGGAAGCACTTTGATCGAGAGTATCCAAATTTTGCTTTCGATTCGCGTAATGTCAGATTGGGTCTCTGCTCTGACGGTTTTACCCCATTCGAACTTTCGGGATCCCAGTATTCGTATTGGCCTTGATCGTCACTCCGTATAATCTACCGTCTTGGATGTACATGAAGACTCCGTATATGTTCCTCACCGTTATTATCCCAGGTCCAAACAATCCGAAAAGGAACATCGATGTGTATTTATAGCTATTGATTAATGAGTTGAATTAGCTGTGGGAAGTAGGTTCCAACACGTACGATGCTTCTAGACAATAAAATTTTCAGATGCGGGCAGCACTTATGTGGACCATCAACGAGTTTTCGGCCTATGGAATGTTATCTGGATGGAGCACACATGGTCGTCTTTCATGTCCGTATTCTATGGACCACACTAAGGCTTTTATTTGAAATACGGAGGCAAACCATGCTTCTTCGATTGTCATCGACAATTTCTGTCGAAGGATCATCCGTACCGGAGGAACAGGAATGCTTTTCGTGCTGGCATTGTATAGAAGGCTAATCCACCGCTAAGGTGGCCTGGATACACGATATGGAAAAAGGTAAAAGATTTACCGAGAGCTATTGAAGAGCCTGCTAAGGGCTACAAGTGTGACGGATTTGGTCACACTCATAACTGGACGAAGAGGAGTATATTCTGGGATCTGCCATATTGGAGCACCAATCTGATTAGACATAACCTTGATGTCATGCATATCGAGAAAAATGTGTTTGTAACATAATTAACACTGTAATGGACGTAAAGGGGAAGATGAAAGACAATCCAAAGGTAGATTGGACTTGGAAGAAATATGTAGACGTCATGCATTGCATTTGATAGAGGAGGGGAATGGGAAGTTGAAGCAGCCTAAGGCAATTTTCTCACTAGAAAAGGAGGATAAAGTGAGACTTTGTAGGTGGACTCAAGGTCTAAAATTTCCAGACGGGTATGTTTCGAACTTGAGAATATGCGTCGACCTCAAGGAGAACAAACTGGCAGGTATGAAGAGCCATGATTGTCACGTTTTCATAGAGAGGTTAATTCCGATTACATTTCGGGAATTCTTACCCCAGGTTGTTTGGGATCCATTGACCGAGCTTAGCATATTCTTCAGAGATCTTCGTTCTACTAAGTTGCTCGTCGATCGTCTAGAAAAGCAGGAGAATGATATTGTGGTAACATTGTGCAAGCTCGAGAAGGTATTTTCTTCTGGATTCATTGACTCCATGGAGCATTTGCCAATTCAACTTTCCTATGAGGCACATGTTGGTGGGCCCATCGGTTATCGGTAGATGTACTCGTTTGAGCGGCATTTGAACCACCTAAAGAGGAAGGTAAAAAATAAGGCTCAGGTCGAGGGTTCTATTTGTGAAGCCAATATTCTTGACAAGATTAAAAACTTCTGTTCGACGTATTTCAAACCACATGTTGCTACGAATAAAATGAGGGCTCCGAGAAACGACGACGGATATCTAGAATCTAATGATGGAACACTGAAAGTATTCAATGCATTCAAAAAGCCTTCAGGGAAAATGAAGAAGAGATATTTGAATGACGAAGAGCTAAGGGCTGCTCAGTTGTATATATTACTCAATTGCGACGAGGATGAAGTGAAAAAGCCAGAGGGATAAGTAATTAATGATGAGCTGGTTTACATCATCTCAATATAATGGTATAAGCTAATATTATACTAATCAACAGTTTATTCGTTGTTGTTTTTCAGCATGTATAATGATGAGTTGAGGTCGGTTAGACCCTACCTAACAGATGATGAATTAGAACAAGAAATGTGACATCATTTTCCTTCTTGGTTGGGCGAATATGTAAGCAGCTAAATAATTAGAACTCTTGCCAAGGGACCAATTGTTGTCGTTAAAATATGGCCAAGTAACTCTTGCCAAGGGACCAATTGTCATTTTCCTTCTTTGGTATTCAGGTCGATTGTCTAATTTTACCCAAGATTGAATTAATTAGAACTCTTGCCAAGGGACCAATTATTTCCATTAAAATATGGCCAAGTTACTGTGTGAATGACTTTAGGCTCAAGTCGACAAATGCTCCGATCAAAGACAGCTTCCTGGATCTTGATTCCACGAAAAACAGTTGTTTGTGTATCAAATCTTCGAACTACAAAGACGTCGATCCAGGAAATGATTTCTTTGGCATCTTGCGAGAGATTGTAGAGTTGACATATAATTATGACAGAAAACTAGAAAAGATCGTGTTGTTCAAGTGTGAATAGTTCGATCCGATTGAAAATCAAGGTTGGAAAATTAACAAGCATGGTCTTGTGGATATAAACTACAAGCGTAGATATCAATGCTATGAACCATTTGTTCTATCAACTCAGGCTCAGCTCGTGTACTTCACAGCTTATCCGAGACAGGAAGCAACGAAGTCTGACTGGTGGGCAGTATGCAAGACTAAAGCTAGAGATACTTTTGATGTTGACGAAAAGGCTTATCAGGAGGACGAGCTACCTCTTGTTACCAATATTGTTGATGTGGACTCCACGAAAGTTACACATTAGACGACTACTATAGAAGATATAGAATTATTCGAAGAGGAAGGCGAAGCCGAAGAAGACGAAGATGAAAGTGAAGATGATGAGGAGGAGAAAGAGGAAGAGGAAGAGGAAGATGAGGTCGAGGAAGACGAATAAGATAAATATTCTGAAGATGATTAAGAGAGATGTACTTTCATTTTCTTATTATGTAGAGTTGGTTATTATCTAGTTTTGGTTACTATCTGAACTTTGATATTTCTTGTAAAATGTACTATCTGGACTTAGATGTTTCTTGTAGAATATACTATCTGAACTTAGATATTTCTTGTAGAATATACTATCTAAACTTAGATGTTTCTTGTATAATATACTATCTGGACTTAGATGTTTATTGTAAAATGCATCATCATATGTTGTCTTGGTTATTATCTTGTCTTTATTGTACTTTTATATTTCTAGTCTCTATTATCTGTTGTATCTCATCATATGTTGATATCAGGTATGAAAGGTCGTCGCGGATCGTTCCGACGTGGGGCACGGGGTTTTTCTTCTGTACCTCCTATTGGTACTGGCAGAGGACGGAATTCTCCTTCGGTACCTCCTACTGGTACCGGCTCTGGATCCTCGTTGCCCAGTACTCCTTTGTATCGGACAGTATCTTCCCCTGCCAGAACGCTACGTGGCATATCTCCTTGGACGAGTAGTTCAAGGCCTGAGACTGCTCCTGAGTGTAGCATTCCTCCTGCTGATACGACGATGGAGACAGATGAGCAGATGGAGGAGGCTGAGCCGACGGCCGGCCAGTATCAAGCAGATGATGCGTGCGCACCTACGAGGAGACGAGGACAGAGATCTGGGCCGACGGTGTAAAGTATTTTGGTTTATTATTTTTTCATGTGTTTTTCATAAATTAACTTATCTCATGAATATAATATGTCTGTATAGATATCGTCTCCCGTCAGTACAGATGCGTTTAGGCCAGTTATTGAGGACTGATTATGGTGGTCCTTGGATAAACTACTCTGATGCTCCGGACGAGAGGAAGGCCCACTGGTTTGTGCACTTCAAGATTAAAATATATTTGCTTTTAACATGAATCATATAATTTTTGCCTATTATATACAACTGATAAATATTTGATTTGTACTCTTCTAGGATATGTTTTTTTATCCACCGCACCAGGCCGAGATAATCGAGGGAATGTTTTTTTCCGTCTCGGCTAAGCTGATCTGCGACTCTATTGATGATCAGAAGAAACGTGATCGTATCGGAAAGCAGATCCAAGGTTGGATCACCCATGATCAGTAGACTACAAAGAAGGCTCGATTCGACGAGCCAAGGTACAAAAAAAAGTCTGAGAAGTCCAAGGTGGCTAGGAAGCAGGGATCGAAGTGGTACGGTGGGTCGATTCCGATGACGGAATATTTTTGTCGTCTGGTATGTCTTTTTATTTCAAAAATATTATTTTAATGTAAGTCCGATAAATTAGTAAAACCTGATATATTTAATTACAGGTAAAGAGGGGTGGTGACGCCAATATGGTGACTGTCTTCCTGGCCACACATCGAAAGGACAGGAAGCTTATTGACGAGAGGGCGAAGCAGGCCTATGTAAGTATTACAATTCTATTTATTAATTTTAATACTTCGTGTTAGTTTTGATATAACTTAGTAAATATGCATGCAAATAAATATTCATGTATTTAGTAATAATAAGTACATTAGACATTAGAAGTTATAGAGTATCCATGCTTTCTAGGCCGAGTTTCAACGGCTTAAGGAGCAGGCGGGTGCTAGTGCACCTGCTGCGGGAGAGGTCAGTACTTCCTCGCAGTCCGCTCCAGCTCCGTCGGAGGACGAGCTGTGGGTGACCGCCACTGGTGGTCTCCACAAGAGTATGTACTACGGTACGGGATCCTATGGCGCCTTAGTTGCGACACAGTCCTCTAGGATCTCCTCTTCTAGTGTGCATGGCCCACAGCCCTTCCAGGAGTCTGCGCGAGTCCAGCAGATGGTGGAGTTTGTCCGTGACGAGCTGCTACGACGGATCCAGGAGCAGCACCAGACAGACGATGTTGCGCTCATAGCACGATTGGATACGCTCGATCGCAGCATTATGGAGCTCAGGGATATGACTGAGAGGACAGGGCGGGGCATTACTATTCTTAGAGCGTCGACAGAGAGTAGCGTGATGGATCTGCAGGTATCACAGCTGTCCATAGGCGAGAGGCTGACGTTGATGCAGGATTCGATGGTTGATAGCAATACGAGGCTGTTATCTACCATGGATTCCTACCAACAGCGACTAGCAGCGTTGGAGCGTTATTGTCCTCCGGGTGTGCCTTCATCGTTGTCGACCCCGCCGGTGTCACTACCTCCGACTCCACCGACGTTACTACCTTCTTCATCGGTGACGATTTCACGGAAGGAGTACGAGACGTTCCTATCCTTGAGGCACGGCCGTGCCCCTCCTCCAGATCCGCAGTAGTCCGAGTTAGGACTGTTTTATGAGATTCATGTGGATATAGATTATTGATGATTTGATTATTTGTTTGTGTAGACTTTCAGTATTGGTTATGGATTCAGTTGGAGATACTATTATGATGTACCGGTGTAGACTTTGGATGTATGTGTTTGTGTGGATTCATGTGGATATATTATTTTTTAGTATTTGTTCCTATCATAGTGTTTTTACTGTGATTATTTTTTACTCATGTTTGCGTTGATTGATATACTATTGTGATGTACCGGTGTTGAGTGTTCCATCGAAGGGGTTGGCGAGCCCAGGGAGAAAATGTGCTTGTGTTTTTTTTGTTATTTATTGAACTGCAGGTAGAAAATGTGATCCTGTGGACATTCTGTAATTTATTTTTGTTTTGTTTTGCAATTTAGTGACGTTTATCGACGTTTAGCGACGCAGCTTAACGTCGGTAAACGTCGGTAAGTCACCAGGTATACCGACGCTTACTGACGTATAGTCGCGTCGGTAAGCGTCGGTAAACGTCGATAAACGTCCCAGGATTTCCCGCGTCTACAGAGTCGGTGAGCGTCGGTAAGTACTAGATATACATCGCTAAATGTTACAGGATTTACCGACGTTGGCCGACGTTTCAAACGTCGCCATTTTCCCGACGGTACGCCGGTGAACGTCGGTAAATGTTCAAGAATTACCGACGTTTTCTTACGTCGGTAAGCGTCGGTAAGAGCGACGATTACCGACATTTTGGCTGTTAGCGACATGGCTTTTGCGACCACAGGGAAATGTCGCTAAGTACGTCGGTAAACAGTTTTAGCGACGTTTTTTTCCATTTTAGCGACGTTTTTGGACGTCGCTAATATGACTTATTCTGGTAGTGATTGGCCACATTATATGAGGCCAGTTACCTACAAATAAAATTAACATGTAAGCCACAAGAGCTAGTGAAATTTTGATTGAAAAATAAATAAATTTTGAGACAATAGACTAAAAAAACCAAAACCTAGGATTTCTATTTTTCCAACGTTCCTCAGTAGTGTTCAGAAAATAGGAAAAAAAATGTAAGGTTTCTTACTCAACATCACATATCAAAATTTCTAATTGAATTGACAAACCATACTGACATTTCCAAAAAATGTGAACCCTACTAAGAATACAAAAATTAAAAATAAAATAACGAAGAACTCACTACGTCGGACTGCCGTAGGTGAATGATGAAGGTGGACAACGTTGCCTATTTATCGACGTAGGTCGAAGGCCGCTGCAGATGGACGATCGCTACCACCGGTGGACGGCCATACTATATGCGCCTATTTGTCGTCGCGGGTGGACGGTCAGCTGCCACAGGTCGAAGGCCGCTGCAGATGGATGGCCGCTGCATAGGTGGACGGCCGAACTATATACGCTTATTTGTCGCCGCAGGTGGACGGTCAGCTGCCACAGGTCGAAGGCCGCTGCAGATGGACGGCCGTGAAAGAACGTGTAAGCAACTCTAGAGGGGGTGAATAAAGTTTGTGTCGATAATCACCAAATAAAAATTAACTCTATATCACAATCACAAAACAACTATCAAGATAGTAAATAAATCAAAGAAAAATGCGGAAGTAAATAAAGATATTAAGAGCATACGCAAACACAACAGTTTTAACCTGGTTTCCCTCGTGGAGGACTAGTCCAGGCCTGAGAACTCTAGCTCGGGATTGAAATCCACTATTTGTGAAATAGTGTACAACCACGTGCCTTTACTCAGAAGAGCACGCCAACTTCTTACAGATTCGCAGGTAGCGAAACTTGGAATTGTCCAAGTGACTTTTCTTTCACTCTTGCACACAACTTCTAGCTGATATCGCACTGAGCACCTTGGGCTAAGGAGAGTTGTGGCTTAGGAGATATGGAAGAGGAGGCTTGGAGTAGTAGAGCTTAGAAAGCTTGAATATTTGAAGGTAAGAGATGATTTGAAATGAGAGAATTCAAGCTCTATTTATACTACTCTGGGGAGGCAGAATTCGGCCAGAATTCGGTATGAATAATTCTAATTTTTGGCCGTTGGACAACTAGCAGTGATCAAGACCTAAAAATCAGCATTCTGAAATTTAGGGGACCGAGTTCGGCCCGAACTCTGTGTGAGGCAGAGTTCGGCCCGAACTCTGTCTCCTATGGACAGAATGGCCTTTGGGCTTTTTGGGCTTTGTTTTGGCTTGGTGAAGCTTGGGCTTGGTTCAGGAATTGGTCTGTTTGTATGATAGAACTTGGAGAGATATGTCTAGGGGTTGAGATGACTCAGTACGACTCAACGTACACATTCTCCTAGACTTAATAAATTGAAGATTACAGACTTAGAACAAGAGGAAAACCAAGAGCCCTTAGATGACGCCTTTCTTCTGATATCTGAGCAGAACTGAAGACGTCTTTTTCCTTGACAGCAGTCATTCGAAGATAAACAGATCTGGAAATCTGAATACCTTTCGGGGGATTCGCCCGATACGAGGCCCCGGTAGGTCGCTAGGCGGTTCGGAGAAATCTCTTTGTATGACGCCGTCTTTGGTCCATCATTAATTCTTCATTGCCTATGTCATGGTTTGATCATGTTAGATCATGCTTACTGCATGTCTACAAATACATGTTCGACGAGCAAAATATGTTGCAGTATGATACAAGCATGGCAATATGATATAGGACAATTAGGACAATGCTAAGTTTAAGTAGCAACATGATAGTGAGTATATGAATATTAGTGACATCATTATGTTAAACTTAACTGATTAGCCATATTCAAAAATACGATGTAATCATTGGGCCAACAGGCCGCTGCCACAGGTCGAAAGCGCTTATTTGTCACCGCAGGTGGAGAGGGAATTTGTGAGAGAGAGGGAATTGAATTTTTTTTTTGGGAGGAAGTATATTGCAAAATTGGAGGGAATTATGTCGCCAATTTTGGTTGTGCCTTGCCTAAAAATTTTAGGGTGAAAATTTGTGTCTGAGAGAGAGGGAATTAATTTGGGTGTCTTCTTTTTATTAAATAATAGTAATGGTTACAGAAAGAAAAAAAAAGTGAATTTGTAATGGACTACAGTAAATACTAACGGCTCTACTATATCTGTGTTACTAGTTTGTAACGGGTTACACCCGTTATAAAAAAAAAGAGCCATTAGAAATTAGGCCATTTTTTGTGTGTGTGTGTGTGTGTGTTTGTGTCTATATATATATTGAAGCAGTGGGTAATTGTGGCGAACTCGCCTCCACTGGAGCTCGAACTCCCGACCACTTGGGCTACATGCATCTCTCTTAACCACTAGGCTAGAGGTCATATATATATATATATATATATATATATATATATAAATATATAAATATATATATATATATATATATATATATATATATATATATATATATATAGTATCGGCTTCGAAAAATGGTGGGTCGACAGAATCAAAGAATGCATAGCCACTCCAACTTTCTCGATCCTTATTAAAGGCCAACCTCATGGATTCTTTGGAAGCAATCGAGGTCTGTGTCAGGGGACCCCTCTCCCCGTATTTTTTTTACCATGGTGATGGAGTATTTTACTTGTCAATGGATCTCGCCGTACATCTTTACCATATTATCCCTCTCTACCAGCGAGCTACTCCCTAGTCTCCTACCTCACCTATGCAGATGATCTTTTGGTGTTCATTGAACCGTCAAAGAGATGCATTTCTGCGCTGAACAGACTTTGGGAGGATATCGGGTTTGCAATTGAATAGGGAAAAGAGTCATGTATACTACAATAGAGATTGTCTACAGAAGGAGACATGGTCGAGATTACTCCGTATCGACATGGGACAACTACCAGTCAAGTACCTTGGTTTACCACTATCCATTACATATGCAAGGGACACTGATTGTCAGGGCCTACTACAATATGTCCAAACGAGACTGGAAGGATGGAAATCTCAACTATTATCATTCAGCGGGAGAATTGAGCTTATTCGCTCAGTGATCACGGCAATTGCTGCATACTGGTTACAAGCTATTCATATATCTGATAAGACTATTAAGAATATAGAGAAACTTTGTGCCAATTTTGTATGGCGAGGAGGTCTACATTCGATAGCATGAGGGGATTTATGCAGGACCAAAGAGGAGGGAGGAGTAGGTCTACGCTCGTTAAGGGTGTTGCGTGATGTTGCTGTACACAAACTAGCTTGGAGAATCTTAGAAGGCAAATCCTTATGGGCACGGTGGTCGATCAGCAGGTACTTAAATAATACTAACTTCTGGGTGCAAGAGACGAATAACAATTTCTCCGTCACATTTAAAAACATATTGCGGATCCGACCGCAGTTGAAAGAGAAAATTAGGATAGTAATACATGACGGGAGAGGCACGAGCCTCTAGATGGATCCATGGTTAAATCACCAAAGTTTGGGTGATAGGCTCGGGTGGCCATCGTACGAGCTGATCGGTCGTAGAGATCCTGTTGCAGTGCTCATCGAGAATGGGACCTGGAATGTGCAATTGAGACAAGAAGGGCGCTGGTTTGCCTTGGAGGTAGCATGCGTACACATTGATCCTCTGGAGACTGCTGATCGGTGGGTTTGGGAGGATTCTATCAGTGGTAATTTTGTTAGCAAACTAGTTTATGATCAAGTGTGGCTATGTCATACTTGAGTCGACTGGGCAGATATTGTATGGGCTAAGGAGGTGGCTATAAAGATGAAGTTGTGTACTTCCAAAGCTATCCGAGGTAGATTATTAACTCGAGACAGATTGGTTAGGTTGGAAGTACAAATGCCAAATACTGTTTGCGTTCTGTGTTGGAGCGAGCCAAAAATGCGAGACCACCTATTTTTTAATGTGCTATTTCGGGACAGGTTTGGCAGCGATTTCGAGTTCATCTAGGTATCAACAACGCTGGAGGAGCCGGACTGCAGGCAATATTCGACGAGATAGCTGCATCCAAAAGCCAGGGGCAAGAAATATTTAAGGAAGCTAGAATCCATCGGCACTCGACAGCGTTGCATGTATGGCACGAAAGAAACAGAAGAATATTTGAAGGAACTGAGATGTCAGCAGCGGCTATATATAACAACATAGAAAGGGATATCATCTGTATGAGGGAAGGGAATAGATAGTAGGCTGAGTGTTTATTTGATGTACACTTATTATCATAAATAAAAGTACCCATTCTTCAATATATATATATATATATATATATATATATATATATATATATATATATATATATAAAATATATATATATATATATATATATATATATATATATATATATATATATATATATATATATATATATCAACCTGACCAAAGCCCACTACGCCAAGATCTGTGTGGAACTCGATCTCACCAAAGAACCTCCCAACCATATCCTCATCGAACTTGGCAACCAGACACACACCCAGCAAATCATCTACGATAACCACATTCTCTTTTGCTGACACTGCCATTTGCGCGGTCACCTCACTAGGTACTGCTTCAATCTCCATCCCGAACTCAAGAAGAAAGCAGTGCGGAGAAAATCCCACCCCAACGGAGGCAATTTGCAAAATAAAAATCTGGACCAACCCCCATGCTCCCTCTTCCGAACTCCCACACCATATTCTGCTCCAGTGAAGGCAAAACAAACAGAGAAGCCTCCCCAAACAAAGCGATGGTCCCCTTACACCCACCAAACATACCTCTTTCCTACCAGTTCGACGCCCTCGGCTCTGAAGCGAGCGACTAATACCAGGAGATAGCATTACCTGCCAAATCCGTCATCGTCCTCGGGACGGACTCTGAGGACATCAGCGATCCCCCACCAGAGGCCGCCGAGGAGGCCCTCTAAGTTATCCATAACAACCCTGACTGCTAGCCAACCACGAAGCAGCCATCGTGGAAGCCCTAGCTATTCTTGGGCCAGATCAGGCACTCAGAGGTCTTCAAGTACTTGCTGCGGGATTCTCCCTCCAGTTGGAAGACGAGCAGATTGGCATCTCCGACGACACCCTACACATCCCCCCGGTAGAACCCCATCTCGACTCTGCTGGAGAATCGGTCGAACCTCTCATAGAAACTCCTCTCATCACCCCCAAAGACCCCATCCTTGGCACATTCACCGCGGAAGAGACTTCCACCACATCCAGGAAATCCGATAAGAAAGGGGCAACCAACTCCCCGACCATGCACACCAGGTCTGCTACCAAGCGGACCAACCGACCCCCCCCAAACACCATTAGTGCTGAACATCCTCTCCTAGAATGTCCGCAGTCTGGTGAACAAACCAACCATGAGAAGAATCACCGGCCTTAAGAAAACTCACAAGATCGACATATTGATCATCATTGAACCCAAAAACCCCTACAAAAGACTTAAATCCATTCAACTGCAGTTAGGCTTTCAGTCGGCCATTGCTGGTAGACACGACATTTGGATCCTCTGCTCGAAGGACGTCAAGATCGGAGTCATCTGGGACTCCTGGCAAGCCCTATCTTGCTGGGTGGAACACCTTCTGATCCCCGAACGCGCTATTCTATCGACGGTTCATGGCAGCTATGACATTGTGGATCGCAAACACCTCTGGAACGACCTCTTGGATATCAACCATCACCACCTCAACATCCCATGGCTTTGCATCAGGGACTTCAACGCTATCACTTACAGAGAAGAGAAGGTTGACGGCCGCCCTCCCCCTCATTCGGGCATGGAAGATTTCAACAACTTTATTTTCAACTCCCACCTCTCACCCCTCCCATGTTAGTCCCGAGGCGTGGATATAGATAGAAAACAGGAGTTCAGCAAGCCTACACATTAGGTGCCACAAATGAGGAGTTTAGCAAGCCTACACAGTAGGTGCCACAAATGAGATAGATCGCAAGAACAAAGTTAGGCCTCCCTACTCAGTAGGTGCCTTAAAACCTAAAGAACGAGTTACAGAGAAACAGAAGAAGAAGAAGAAGAAGAAGAAGAAGAAGAAGAAGAAGAAGAAGAGGAGGATTAAATCTGCTGGGGTGTAAAAATACCGTTGCTCAAAGCAAGATTTGCCTCTATACGATCCGCTTCCAGGAACCAGCAAGTTCAAGAGAACTTCTGGAACGCTCGTAAGTCTATATTTGTGACTTAACGGGCTTCTTGAACTTCAGGGACTCCCTTAACTCTCTTCTTTGGTGCATCTTGGAAAGGAGGTAAGGGGACTCTATTTACAGAGTGGAGTGAGACCTCACCATCTCTCATATCCGACGTGGGACTAAAACACCAATACTCTAAAATAGAGTTTGATGTTTTACAACACCCACAATCAACATAGCCGAGTGCTAGCCCACGCCTTCCCCCCGAACACTCCCGAGCATGCACGAGACAACCTGGAGTATGTGTCGAGTCCGAGCCTGCACAACAAAAATCAACTTACGTTATTGTTTGATTTAATCATTTTCCTCTTATTAAAATCACCCGCATGGTTCCCTCCTTAGGGTCACCACCCCATGTGCATATCCCAACAACACATACTCATATATATGTTGAGATAACTCATGGTGCTTTTCCAATGTCGGACTAAACTTTACAAAGCATGTTGAGAGCAAGCCCTCTTCATGTCAAGGAGCAAGAGCACCAACAATCCCCCACATATCTCATTATATATGTGTCTAGGGTTGAGCGTTCCCCATAGTAACTGTCCATTTTGTATTAGGATATATGTCGCTGACGACTTGAATCTTCCCACATGGGTTAAATAATAATACGATACAAGAATGGACTATGACTTGAATTCTGTACCACAATTGTAATTCTTTCCACTCACAAAGTGTAGTTACATGTGCTTCTGGCTGCACATTAAAGGCCCTGTGCCAGCCTGGTTTCAGTGTATAATTTTGGGCGTCTACAAGTTTACCCTCAAGAGACGGCATGATATCTCTGTCCATACACTATAGGTGAGTTCTTTATAAAGAGTCATGGCATGAAGCATTGCGCTTCTTTGCGATGCTACGCCGCTATGACATGGCTTAAAGCCGAGGCTTTACCCCCACCTGGGTACCTCATCATAGTGTCATACTACGGTAGCATGAGGTCACAAGTCTCTTTGTAGTGCCAAACTACCTAACATGAAGCCTTGTGCTTCCGTGCGATGTTATGCCGCTATGACATGGTTTGCAAGGTCGAGGCTTTACCCTACCTGGTACCTCTTCGTGGTGTCATGCCACTGTAACATGAGGACATCGCCCTCTGTGTAGTTCTGTCTACCTCTCTTTATTACGATTATCATACAGCATTAGGCTACCTGCTGTCACGACCCGCTCCCGAATAATCGGACACGAGTCGGATACGCCCAGCCTTCATCATTGGACACGATGAAGTAAGCTGTACCAATCTAGAGAAATTTAACCAGATAATCAAGACAAGTACAAATCACAGCATCTAAAAATGTTTCTAGAACAATCACCATAATCCACAAATCCATATAACATAAATGTACCAGATTCATCACGAATGGAATATACTATGAACTCTAAAGCAATATCTAAGAGTAAAGCTAACAGTCTAAACCTGAAACCTCTAGCTAAGTAATGTCTCCATCCTGCTCAGCTAATGTCCCGGGCTCTGGCCCATGTGGTAGAATGATATCCTGCAAGTATACCTGCAACATATCCAGTCAGGAGCGGAGCAAAGTACAGTTCTAGGTAATGAACAAGAACATGATATGGAAATGAGTACAGGAGTACATGAAAATGAAATACAGGAAATGAACAGGAAAGTACAGGAATGTAAGTACATGAAGTAAAGTACAGGAACTACAGTACAGGAACATAAAGTACAGGAAAATATAATGTACATGAATGAAACTATAATCCTGAAGTACAAGACATGATAAGTGCACAATGTTTGAAATACAACTAGTCCATGTGACCGGCTGGGGTGAGTACAGGAGCATGTACAGGAGTACATGAATATGGTACGGCTTAGGGCCCGCGTGAACGATGCGAGGCCTAAGCTATCTACATGAATATAGTAACCGGAGTTTGGTCACATGGCTAGTATATTTTCCCACCCGACACAAGTAAGTATAAGAACAAGATAGTACAGGAGTACAGGGGTACATGATATCGTGTCATGACGTGTCACAAGAAAGGTATAAGATATGTAAATGCACAAGACCATAGAAAAGTACTTGCCTTGCTCCGAGAAGGTACGGGTAAGGAATGGAGCTGGATGTCCTCATATTTATTTTAAGTACAAGCTGGTTAATATCTAAATAAGTTGAACTAGTTACCAAGTTAATTCCAATCATGCATAATCTTATAGTAGTCATAAGATATATTAGCTATATTCTAATCTACCTAAGGTTACAAGTTGTATATATAACTGATATGTACTTATATATATATATATATATATATATATATATATATATATATATATATATTCATAACTAAAAAAAATATATATATATATATATATATTCATAACTATTCACATGTATTTCAGCTATTAGACAGTTGAGTTGACAGCTCTAGATAAAATGCAATATTACAATTGTCCTATCTACTTGCTAATTTACACAGTTTAGATGACACATAATTAATACTATAAAAGATACTCCCAGGCTTGTAATTCTTATTAACTATTACACTAAATTAATTCAATTCAGAAATTTCTCCACTGGTCATGGAAGATCAAACCTCAAATCATAATTTCCATAATCAAAAGACACTCTACTGTTATATCTTCATATGTTCTTTATACCTAGTTAAGGAGTGGGCCCATACACTAATATGTTAGCTAACCATCACTGTATCAATAACCTGACTGTCTGAGAGCAGATATTACCATAGAAACTCATGACCTTTAGTAATATGAGTCCTTAGTGACTCAGGTCTTCAGGCAAATAACTCCACACAGCCCTAAAGCATTGACCCAGTTATCATTCAGACCTATCCTTTAAACATTCAGACCCAGTTATCAACCAAACTTGCATCCCTCAATTCAGCCAACTGAGAACAGATAATATATAGCTAAACCACACAACTGGATATTGCAGCACCATAACTAAAGGAACTTCACATCTTAAAAAGAATTCAATCAAAATAAGAAGTGCAACATCAAAAACTGGTTTAAGAATTTACAATCAATACTCAGTTGAGAAGAACAAAATAAAAAGACACATTATGCTAAACTCTGCTGTTTCTAATCTTCTTCCAACAGCCACAACCAACTTCAAAATTCCTCGAACATAAGAAGGTGTCTAGCATCAGAAAATGTCCAGGCTCGACACCACCCTTCGGACCCGAACGCAAAGCACGATCATCCAAACACGAACGCAACGCTGTCTACAACGTACGACACGAACCGAACACAAACGCAACAACAAGCCTACAACCCAACCATTCTGATTTTAGAACACACGCACACGTAATTCTCAGTAAGAATTGATCTCTAGCAACCTAATCATACATAAAGATAGATTCGAACACAGAAGTGCAACCCAAGAAGTCAACACGATCCTGCTGCCTTCGAATTTTGAATTAACCTGAGTCAAGCATACAGACAAAAAACGATCATCTATACTAGGTCCTCACTCCAGTTCCTCGGATCCTCACACAGAACTTGGAGATCTCATGGATCTCAGAAGAAAATAAGAAAAATGAAATGAACCCAAACCAATAATTCAAAGATAATCGATCTATTGAATCAACATTCAGACATAGAATTTCAACAGAAGAGATCATATGAACCAAAATTAAAATGGATTCGGTTACAACTCACCTTACAAGTTTTCAGAATTCGATTGAACCAATCACGAAGATCTACGGAAACCTGTCGACGGTGAGTTCTCACCGATCAGTATCGATCTGATCAGCAATTTCATCAATCAGTGTATTGGAACAAGAAGGATAAATTATAACAAAACCACTAACCATCGATGCAAAGAAGAACGTCGGAGACTCGCTCAGTCGTCGCTGCCGAGGAGAACACCACATCGTTCTCGAAGAAGATGCCACATCGTCGGGGAAGAAGGCGCGGCTGTCGGTCGCCGGAGAGGATCAGTCGATTGCTGTCACCGCTGCTCGTCGATCGTCGGGATCGAGCGTGCCGCCGATGCTTGAAGAAGATGTCGCTGGACAGAGGAATAGTGAGACACTGCCGTGTGGTGGCGCTCGGTGGTCGCCGTCGCCGCCATGACGAGGACGTCGCCGGGGACTCGCTTGGCCGCCGTTGCCGAGGTCGTCGCCGAGAGGACATCGTGCCGCCAGTCGTCGCCGCGGAGGAGATGCCTCGCCAGAGTTGGATTTTTAGGCTGATCTTCTCAGCGAAGAATTTGGGGAGAAAGGGAAAAGCTCGGGAATAAATGAATACTGAGGAGTCTCTCTCCTCAGTACATATACACAAAAATGTACATATCCATAAAGCACCCTCCACTAATGGCCTTTACGCACAAAGCCCCCTGCCCTTTTCACTATTGCAGGATTTGAATAAAATCAGTTAGAAAATTTTAAAAAATAAGTGGGGACCACTAAGTTAGTTATAACAACTTTCAAATTTAAAAAAAAGAAAAGAAAATTCCTGCTCTTAACTAATTTCCCTCCAAAAGTATAGATCAAAATATTTATTATTTAAAGCTAAACTTATTATTAGAAACTTTTAATTTCTTAACAAAAAAATAGAAAAATGGAGTTACAAATCTCCCCCTTGAAAAATTTCGTCCTCAAAATTCGAAGACCCACAAAAATAAGTCTCAAAATCACAAAAGAGGTTTAAACACAAGTCATTTATTGAAATCAGATTTTTCGAATACTAGAATACAATCAAGCAAACAAGCTAGGATAGCGCTCTCGCATCTAGTCCTCACGCTCCCATGTGGACTATCCCGGAGAGTGATGTTTCCACATGACGCGGGCAAGTGGAAAAGTCTGATTCCGCAGTTGCTTCTCCCTCCTATCAAGGATCTCCACTGGCTGCTTCTCGTAGGTCAAGCTCGGACCTACCTCTAGCTCTGAATAGTCCACCACATGGTTCGGATCTGGAATGTAGCAGTCGAAGCTGGGACATGTGAAAGACGTCATGTACTCCTTCCAAGCTAGCAGGAAGTGCAAGTCGATATGCCACCTTCGCCAATGAGCACCGTCTCATCGAAGGCCCAATATATCTGGCTGAGCTTCCCGCCTCTGCCGAAACGAATGGCACTTCTGGTTGGTGGGATCTTCAGGAACACCATATCACCAATTGCGAACTCTAACGGTCGTCTACTACTGTCTGCCTAGTGCTTCTGTCGATCCTGTGAAACTCTGCGACGTCCTGAGCCTTGAGACCAAGTACGATAATTACACATAAAAAGTTAAAATAACACGATCTAAAAATGATCAATAATCAAATAGGTACGAGATGGAATGAAGTTTCAATTACAACTTAGAGGAGCAAAATTATGAAGACACAAACTATTAAGTACGATTAAAAAAAATCGATAGTTTAACACAAGTGGACTAGGACAAGATAGGAAAATCATGGTCAGATAGACAAACGAAGTATGGAATCAAAAACTGGCAATTTATAAGTTTTGAGGAAATCAATGATCTAATGATAAAATGCTACAAGTGAAATTAGCAAGGGTTGATTGAGGAAACGTACGAAATACTCAGGAGGTATAGTATCAAATGAGGATAAACGTGCAAGGACTTGTGATTCTCGAAAACCAATAATCATAGAAAAAAGAAATATAGTCTCCATGATATCCAAGAACATATAGATATTTGAAGTCACTTTACTTAGAATTCCTGTCCCCGCCAGTGTATGTCTGGCTGCAATGAACTTTCAGTTCCATGACTTAAATAACAATATGTTACCGAATAACATATCAACTTTATCCATTTTCAAACAATTATTAACGAAGCTACTCAAGAGATCTAAATATGAAGAGTTTAGGACAAAGTCTCAATAATACCCGAACACCTATGAATGTCTGAAATCACTTCAACTTGGAATTCATGCCTCGCCAGTGCGCAGCTGGCTGCAGTGAATTCCTCAGTCTTCATAATCCAGATAATGGCTGTAGTGCACAACTGCCACGTCATAATAGATAGTCGAATATTCTCCCAACCTTGTCTATGGAATTTCTAAAGGGTTTATGGTAATCCAATACAAGTTCTAAATCAAGATGTTATATGTCCTTTACAAAAATAAGAAGTTTCACTAGGTACTAAGAAGCAACAGAAGATCCGACAAGGAGTAGCGGCTACTAAAAGGAACAAACAAGGAGATTTTTAAATCTCGAACAGGAAACAAAGCTTCAAATAGTAACCAAAATCTCAAATAAAGACCAGGATGGTAACAAGACCCCGTATTTGGAACGTAATCTTGGATATGTAACGAAGTCTCAGACAAAATCTCGAAGGAAAATAACCTCCAATAGGATACAAGGTCTCAAATGGAGAGCCAATATCACCAAAGTCGTGATTAGGAAATAAAATTTCGAATAAAAAATCTTGACGAAGAAACAAGGTATCGAATAGGAAACACGGTCTCAACGAGTCACGAGTAGGAACTGAAGTTTAAAAGTCTAGAAAATCTTGAATATGAGACAAAATCATGAACGAAAACAAAGTCTCGAAATAGGAAACATGATCTTAAAATCTCGAATGGAATCAAGTTATGAAATAGGAAAAGAGAATCACTGGGTGAATAGAAAATAAGTATCCATGAAACAAGCGATACCTCAAATAGGGGACAAGATCGAAACAAAGTGGTGATCAGAAAATTTTCTCAAACAGAAAACAAGCCATGAATAGGAAAAGAAATCTTATATAGGGAACATGTCAAGACCTAAGATTTGAAATAGAATTTTAAACGATGTCTTGAATGGTGAATAAATGCAAATATTGAATAAAAAATCAAATTCCAACAAGTCCGAATAGAAAATTTAACCTCGGGGAGAAAACAAAATTTACAAATTGTAACTAGTTCTAAATAGAAAACAGAATTCCTTGAGTAGAATCTCGAAAAGACAACAAGGTTACGAAGAATGGATGGAGGAGTATCCATCAACGAATAGGAAACAATATCTCGAAAATAAGTTTCGAATATCAATCAAGGTTTCTAAATAGAAAAAGAAGAAGCTTCAAGAAAGGGTCTAGGTGCTAAGAGAAATTTAAGAGAAGACTGGATTGCGAATCAGGATACATGGTTTTCTCCAACCATGCAAAAGAAGCCTTCTGTCTTCAGTCTTCAGTATTCCTCTGGGACTGGAATCTCTTCAACCTTCTTTAACTGTCCTGTCGTAGACTGATCCCTGCGATAATGTTCCATGATGTTGCTGAATCTGGAGAGGCGGGTCCTTCTTCTGTGGTACTGGTTCTCCTTGTGCTTGTCCTTGGGCAGTATGATCAGCGGTCTCCAACAGTCCTTGATTTGGTGGACATGCGATTAGCAGTACAAGCATAGCCTTCGTCTTTTGCGACACTTTTCGTAGTGGTGTCCTGAGCTGCGACAGAAAATATAATTGATCGTCGGCTGAATCTAAATCTAAATCTCCCAGTTAGGCTGAAGAAGCGTTGTCTGAATGTGGCTGACGCTTTATGGATCCACAGTAGTTGCTATATTCATCATAAGTCTTCATGTTCCTCCTGAGCTTCAGCTTCCCATTGTGTCCTATTGTCTGTGCTACATTCTGGATCTCCTGACTGGTGGCTCCAATCTTCAGAGGAGTCGATTCCTCAAGGACTTGGATGATTTTCAGTAGCTGCTCCAGGTTCTCGATCTACTTATCGGTGTAAAGTATGCGCTCGATGTCGAGAAAGTCCAAAGGTCTGAGAGTCTGGAAGTCAGAAGTCCTCTCTAGCTCGAGAAATGCATTTGCAAGTCTGAATTGGAAAAGGACGGCCTGCTGGTGTCAAGGAACTCTTGAAATATCTCCGTCAACTGTGTACTACCCATGGGGATAGTAGGGCGATAGAAAGTAGTGGAGGCTCAAAATTCTCAAGTGTAGGTAGATTGATTGTTCCGGTGTTGCGTTCTTGAATTATCTAAAAAACAGAAAACTGTTAATTATCCTAAACCTAGAAACAACAAGTATTTATAGAATATCAATATATCCGATGTACCCGATTTCCTATGCTGTGATCAAATTTCCCTAGTTTAAATCAAGTCCCCCAATAGTACTATAATACCTAGATACTATTAGGATTGACCTGCATGGGCCACCACTAAAAATATGTCACGACCCGCTTCCGAATAATCGGACACGAGTCGGACACGCCCAGCCTTCATCGTTGGACACGATGAAGTAAGCTGTACCAATCTAGGGAAATCTAACCAGATAATCAAGACAAGTACAAATCACAGCATCTAAAAAGGTTTCCAGAATAATCACCATAATCCACAAATCCATATAACATAAATGTACCAGATTCATCAGGAATGGAATGTACTATGAACTCTAAAGCAATATCTAAGAGTAAAGCTAACAGTCTAAACCTGAAACCTCTAGCTAAGTCATGTCTCCATCCTGCTCAGCTAATGTCCTGTGCTCTGGCCCATGTGGTAGAATGATATCCTGCAAGTATAGTTGCAACATATCCAGTCAGGAGCGGAGCAAAGTACAGTTCTAGGTAATGAACAAGAACATGATATGGAAATGAGTACAGGAGTACATGAAAATAAAATACAGGAAATGAATAGGAAAGTAAAGGAATGTAAGTACAGGAAGTAAAGTACAGGAACTACAGTACAAGAATATAAAGTACAGAAAAATGTAATGTACAGGAATGAAACTATAATCCTGAAGTACAAGATATGATAAGTGCACAATGTTTAAAATACAACTAGTCCATGTGATCGGCTGGGGTGAGTACAGGAGCATGTACAGGTGTACATAAATATGGTACGGCTCAGGGCCCGCGTGTACGATGCGAGGCCTAAGCTATCTACGTGAATATAGTAACCGGGGTTTGGCCACATGGCTAGTGTATTTCCCCACCGACACAAGTAAGTACAAGAACAAGATAGTACATGAGTACAGGGGTACATGATATCGTGTCATGACGTGTCACAAAAAAGGAACAAGATATGTAAATGCACAAGTCCATAGAAAAGTACTTGCCTTGCGCCGGGAAGGTACGGGTAAGGAATTGAGCTGGATGTCCTCTTGTTTATTTTAAGTACAAGCTGATTAATATCTAAATAAGTTGAACTAGTTACCAAGTTAATTCCAATCATGCCTAATTTTATAGTAATCATAAGATATTTTAGCTATACTCTAATCCACCTAAGGTTACAAGTTGTATATATAACTGATATGTATATATATATATATATATATATATATATATATATATATATATATATATATATATATATATATATATATATTATATATTTTTTAATATTATATATATATATATATATATATATTTTTTATTATATATATATATATATATATATATATATATATATATATATATATATATATAACTATTTACATATATTTAAGCTATTAGACAAAAAAAACTATTCACATGTATTTCAGCTATTAGACAGTTGAGTTGACAGCTCTAGATAAAATGCAATATTACAACTGTCCTATCTACTTGCTAATTTACACAGTTTAGATGACACATAATTACCACTATAAAAGATACTCCCAGGCTTGTAATTCCTATTAACTATTACACTAAATTAATTCAATTCAAAAATTTCTCCACTGGTCAAGGAAGATCAAACCTCAAATCATAATTTCCATAATCAAAAGGCACTCTACTGTTATATCTTCATATGTTCTTTATACCTAGTTAAGGAGTGGGCCCATACACTAATATGTTAGCTAACCATCATTTTATCAATAACCTGACTGTCTGAGAGCAGATATTGCCATAGAAACTCATGACCCTTAGTAATATGAGTCCTTAGTGACTCAGGTCTTCAGGCAAATAACTCCACACAGCCCTAAAGCATTGACCCAGTTATCATTCAGACCTATCCTTTAAACATTCAGACCCAGTTATCAACCAAACTTGCATCCCTCATATCAGCCAACTGAGAACAGACAATATACAGCTAAACCACACAACTGGATATTGCAGCACCATAACTAAAGGAACTTCACATCTTAAAAAGAATTCAATCAAAATAAGAAGTACAACATCAAAAACTGGTTTAAGAATTTACAATCAATACTCAGTTGAGAAGAACAAAATAAGAAGACACATTATGCTAAACTCTGCTATTTCTAATCTTCTTCCAACAGCCACAACCAACTTCAAAATTCCCCGAACATAAGAAGGTGTCTAGCATCAGGAAATGTCCAGGCTTGACACCACCCTTCGGACCCGAACGCAAAGCACGATCATCCAAACACGAACGCAACATTGTCTACAACGTACGACACGAACACAAACACAAACGCAACTGCAAGCCTACAACCCAACCATTCTGATTTCAAAACACACGCACACGTAATTCTCAGTAAGAATTGATCTCTTGCAACCTAATCATACCTGAAGATAGATTCGAACACAGAAGTGCAACCCAAGAAGTCAACACAATCCTGCCGCCTTCGAATTTCGAATTAACCTGAGTCAAGCATACAGACAGAAAACGATCATCCATACTAGGTCCTCACTCCAGTTCTCCGGATCCTCACACAGAACTTGGAGATCTCATGGATCTCAGAAGAAAAAAAGAAAAATAAAATGAATCCGAACCAATAATTCAAAGATAATCGATCCATTGAATCAACATTCAGACATAGAATTTCAACAGAAGAGATCATATGAACCAAAATTAGAATGGATTCGGTTACAACTCACCTTGCAAGTTTTCAGAATTCGATTGAACCAATCACGAAGATCTACGAAAACCCGTCGACGGTGAGTTCTCACCGATCAGTATCGATCTGATCAGCAATTTCATCAATCAGTGTATTAGAACAAGAAGGATAAATTATAATAAAACAACTCACCAATCGATGCAAAGAAGAACGCCGGAGACTCGCTCAGTCGCCGCTGCCGAGGAGAACACCACATCGTTCTCGAAGAGGATGCCACATCGTCAGGGAAGGAGGCACGGCTGTCGGTCGTCGGAGAGGATCAGTCGATCGCTGTCACCGCTGTTCGTCGATCGTCGGGATCGAGCGTGACGCTGATGCTCGAGGAAGATGTCACCGGACAGAGGAACAGTGAGACGTTGCCGCGTGGTGGCACTCGGTGGTCGCCGTCGCCGCCATGACGAGGACGTCGTCGGGGACTCGCTTGGTCGTCACTGTCGAGGTCGTCGTCGGGAGGACATCGTGCCATCGTCGTCATCGCGGAGGAGATGCCTCGCCGGAGTTGGATTTTTAGGCTGAGCTTCTCAGCGAAGAATTTGGGGAGAAAGGGAAAAGCTCGAGAATAAATGAATACTGAGGAGTCTCTCTCCTCAGTACATATACACAAAAATATAAATATACATAAAGCACCCTCCACTAATGGCCTTTAAGCACAAAGCCTCTGCCCTTTTCACTATTGCAGGATTTGAATAAAATCAGTTAGAAAATTTTAAAAAATGAGTGGGGACCGCTAAGTTAGTTATAACAACTTTCAAATTAAAAAAAAAAATTCCTGTTCTTAACTAATTTACCTCCAAAAGTATAGATCAAAATATTTATTTTTTAAAACTAAACTTATTATTAGAAAATTTTAATTTCTCAAAAAAAATAGGAAAGTGGAGTTACACCTGCCTATTTGCGGTGCTACTCCGCTGTGACTTGGCTCACAAAGCCGAGGCATTGCCCCTAACCGGGAACCTCATGGTGGAGTCACCCCACTATAGCATGGAGTTACACTCCTTGTACTGCTGCGCTACCGTGCTTTCTGTAAAGCACTCTAGGCATTCACACTGCCTGAGAACTCATTAAGGCATTTAAGCCAACCTTCCCACAGGATCTAGTTTTTGCAGAAAACAACAGTAGACAATAGTGGTTGTAGGTCCGTAACATCTCCATGCCATAAAGGACAAGTACCCACCGTTCCTGATATTCTTCCGGTTAATAGTCCTCCCTTGAACCAAAAGCTAGATGCCTAGTAGATTTTTCTTTGAACTAATAGCATAAAACTTTATGGTAGGAATGTAATAACACAATATCAGAATGCCTTCAAGCCCATTTTATAAGCTGTGTCATCGACCAGCTGGCGCTTGAGGCCCTTGGTGAACGGATCCGCCAGGTTCTCCTGACTCGGAACATCAATTACTGCAATAACACCCCTCTTGATGAGATCGTGTACTGCCCTGTGCTTCAACTGCACAGTCCTCTTCTTTCCGTTGAAGAGGTCATTTGATGCTACCGCCGTAGTCGCCTGGTTGTCATAGTATATCAGTATCCTCGGTATTTGTGCCCCCACTACTGGAAGATCATACATGAGCTCCCGAAGTCATTCTGTTTTCTCCGCTGCGGTATCAAGTGCAAAGAACTCAGATTCCATGGATGACCACGAGAGCATAGTCTGCTTCTTCGATTTCTACGATATAGCAGCTCCACCCATTGTGAAAGTATATTCATCTGTGGACCTCTCGTACTGTCACGCCCCAGAACCAGAATACTGGAGAGCGGGGGCAGATATAGCCAGCTACGTATATTGAAATGGATTCCATTTTGCTATACGGTCACGGCTGTCTAGATACATGAGGGTTTACTACAAGCCAACAGTCTCCTATGGTCATGAACAAGCCTAGTGTCTCAATCACAAGCAAGTAAGTAAATGTGACAAGATGTATGATCATTAAATATACAATAATAAGGCGTCCCAAATATTACATATTCAGCTGATCATGAAGCTAGTCGTTACAAAATGTTAGGACTAGCAAGAGTTTAGTCATACATGATCAACCCTAGGATCTGTCAATCATGTTACAGCCCGTAGGCAGACAGTAAGTAAAGTACAATCGAGCTAAACAGGTGCTCGCCGGCTAAACGCCTCAAAAGAATATTTTTATAATAAAGTGGGAGATCAAAAATAAACCCACTCGTTGCCAGGGTTCCGTCTAGTGGCCACCATCTGGCTGGAAGGTCGGTAGATCCTCTTGAGCTGCTCTGAGATCTGGCCACACAAAACCAGCTGGGTCAGACCCCAGAAAGAGCAAGTGCCACAAAGGAAGCTTCACTTAGGAACTAAAACCAGCAATCAGCACAAGATATAAATAAAAGTAAAAACTGGAAATAAAGAAAATACATCAGGATGATATACGACGAGATAACCATGGAACTATTCAGATAACCAGGTTACAACCCGTAAACCAAACAAGGACCGGGGTTGTAACCTTTCGTCTGAACGAAACTTTAAATTCTTACCATTTATCGGTAAAATAAATACAAGCATTCTGGTCATGCAGTAGTCTGGAACAGGATCAGGACAAGGCTAGACAGGTTAGACTCCATCCAATCACTTCACGGCCAAGCAAGAATTACGGCTTGATACTTTAACTAACTAGGGTTGTCACAAGCCCAATTACTAACAAGATGCAGTGAGATTATTCCACAGCCACAAGCCCTGCAGACCATCCAGGTTACCCAGGTCGAAATTAGGGGTTGAACTCAGGTGGGTACACCGTCCAGGAAACGCATGTACCCTTAGGTAGCTTGAAGGGTGCAACACATGACAGTGTGCTGAAAATGTGCCCTACTCGACGGCAGGCTACAGATCCCAAGCGCGCCCAGGTAACGGGATTGCCTGTAGCTGGGAGATCTCTTCATGACTACTGTATTAATCTAGTTATTAGCCTTAGTCCATTTCAATGGGTACTCCTGACCGTGGTACCCAGGAGTCCCCTCCTAGACATGATGCAAGATAGGACTGGATTATTTGTACAAGCACAATCGCCCACGGTGTCCAGATTAATTATACAGGTCATGTCATGTCAGGTAGCCGTCGCAACAGCTATTCGAGATAATCATGTCAGGTTTATCATATCAAGTGTTCTTGTCAGGAGTGCGCCACGACGGGCCACTATCAGGTCATGCCAGGTTTTCTTGTCAAGAGTGCACCACTACGGGTCACTATCGTGTTATGCTCAATTATCAATTCCAAACATATCAAACAAATCCATGATTATCAAGTTCATGCCAAAAGACATAAGGATATAAAATGGACGTAAAATATCTAATAAAATATCAATATTCAGGGCTATAAAAGAGCCATGCCGCTAAGGCATATACGGCCAGGAATGATCACATGCGGCTGGAAGAGAACAACCCATGCGGCTGAATGGATATGGGTTCATGCGGCCCAAAATCCGAGTTCATGCGGCTCGGAAAGGTCGGTCTTAAGGCAGTACGGGCGTGCGGCGCATGCGGCTGCAGGAGCTTATGCGGTCAGGAATGGAGGGGTCTCATGCGGCTGAAGGGAATCAGGGTCTATGCGGCTCGGGATCAGTCAGTCATGCGGCTGAGAGGACTCGGGTCCTCATGCGGCAGCGGAAGACTGCAGTCTATGCGGCTCGCGAGTATTGAAGTTCATGCGGCTCGGAATGGGCGAAGTCCCATGCGGCAGCGGGGAGCAATGCCTATGCGGCTGGGAGCAAGGGTGCATATGCGGTTCGGGAAGAAGGGCCCCATGCGGCTAGAAGTACAAGAGCCTCATGCGGCCGAACTAAATACTTGTCGCATGAACTTGTCATGCGGTCAAGTCTAGTTGATAGTACATGCGGTTTCGAAGCTGACTTGCCGCATGAATATTCATGCGATCAAGTGCTATCATGCGGCTCGGAACTGTGCTTCTTCTCCAGATTTCCGAGAAGAAGTACACCATAAGCCATGGCTTCCAAGCTGCATAGCTCTATCATCCGGAGCCCAAATCCGAACTTCCATCGGTCAAAATGGGGTAGAACGAAATTCTCTACAACATGGAACCATCAAAACATACAAATAACAAGATTAAGTAGATCAAAACCCAAGAAATCCGATAATAGAATAAACTTGGATCTACAAGAATCCATAGGTCAAAATGCCGAGTTCTAAAGTGCTTTAGAATGTAGTAAGGAAGAGAATGAAGTAATAAAATTGGAGTTCCTCCATGAAGCAAGTTGCACTTGCCTAGACCTCTCTCTTCTCTCTCTGGATGGTAGGGAAGTAAATGAGGAAGAAGAAGATGATAAATGAAGAGAGAGAATAAAGAGGGCTAATAAATACAAAATGGTGGTGGTAGGTAGGGGTTTACCTTGGGTTCATCATGAACCCAATCAAAACCAAGCCAAGCCGAACCAACCAACCCGAACCAGGAATAGACCAAGCCAAGAAGGAAATGCCAAGCCAGGAAATCATGCAATAAAATACGTACACGTATTCCAAGAATACGTGATATGAACCACAGGCATTACAACTCTACCCACCTTAAAAGAATTCCGTCCTCGGAATTTAATCAAGAGGCTAGAGGAGCAATGACAAGCTATATTAATCACATGCAAGCTATAACTATGCAGACAATCACTCATTCAAGCAAGGAATCGAAGGCATGAGGCATAAGAAAGACATTATACCTCACGAGTCAAACAAGTCCGGATATTGTGATCGGAAATCATCCTCACGCTCCCACGTTGACTCACCCAAAGAGTGATGACCCCAAGCAACTCGGACTAACTTGATAGTCTTGTTCTTGAGGATCTTCTCTCTTCGGTCCAATATAGACACGGGCCTCTCCTCATACGAAAGGTTGGTACCAACAACCAATTTCGAATGATCCAGGATGTGGCTCGGGTCCGAGATATACCGTCGTAATTGGGATACATAGAACACGTCATGCACCTCGCTTAGCGACGGCGGAAGAGCGAGACGATAAGATACATCTCCTACTCGCTCCAGAGTATCGAACGGTCCTATATACCTAGGACTAAGCTTTCCCCGTACGCCGAAACGAATGACGCTACGGTTAGGCGAAATTCTCAGGAATACATGATCGCCGACCGAAAACTCGAGAGGGCGCCGATGAGAATCGGCCCAATGGCGCTGGCGATCTTGGACAACTCGAAGGTGATCTCTGACCCTCCTGACCACTTCAACTGTCTGGGCAATCATTTCTGGACCAAGCATCTGTCTCTCTCCAACATCATCCCAGGCTAGCGGGGATCTGCACTTCCGGCCATACAGTGCCTCGAACGGTGCCATCTGGATACTGGCCTGGAAGCTGTTGTTGTACGAGAATTCCACCAGGTGCAAGTGATCTTCCCATGAACCACCGAAGTCAAGTGTGCAAGACCGCAACATATCTTCAAGAGTCTGGATCGTGCGCTCCGACTGGCCATCTGTCTGCGGGTGATATGCTGAACTGAACTGGAGACGAGTCTCCAAACTCTCTTGCAAGCTACGCCAAAAGTGCAACGTGAGTCTTGAATCTTGGTCCGAGGTGATACTGACTGGCATACCGTACAACCTGACAATCTGCCTGAGGTACATCTCTGCTAGCTGAGCCGTCGACTGACCAACTCTGAATGGGAGAAAGTGAGCTACCTTCGTGAGCCGATCAACTATAACCCAGATAGCATCTCTGCCAGCCGGGGATCTAGGTAGTCCAGTCACAAAATCCATGGTCACATGCTCCCACTTCCATTCTGGAATCGGTAAGGGCTGAAGAAGTCCAGCCGGTCTCTGATGTTCGGCTTTAACTTGTTGGCAAACCAAACACCGAGAGACAAACCGAGCTATCTCCCGCTTCATGCCATTCCACCAGAAATACTATCGGATATCACGGTACATCTTCGTACTGCCAGGATGGATGGAATACTGAGAACTGTGCGCTTCTGACATGATCGCCTGTCTGATATCTCCACTGGGTACACAAAGACGCTTCCCATGTCGAAGTGTACCGTCCTCATGAATGCATAGCTCTGGTCTTCGTCCTGTCTCACACTCTGCTCTGAGTCGCTGAAGCTTGGAATCTGTTGACTGCGCCATCCGGATCCTCTCGACTATAGTAGACTGAACTTGCATACTGGCAATCAATACTACACTGGAAGGGAGAACAACTTCTATACCCATCTTCTGAAGATCTGCTAACAGCTTTGGTTGTGCTGTTAGGAAATAAACTTCGGCTCTCCTGCTCAAAGCATCTGCAACAACATTGGCCTTCCCAGGATGATACTGCAAGTTGACATCATAATCCACAAGAAGCTCCAGCCATCTCCTCTGACGCATGTTAAGATCCTTCTGGGTGAAAACATACTTCAGGCTCTTGTGGTCGGTGAAAATCTCCACCCTATCTCCATACAAATAGTGCCTCCACAACTTAAGTGCAAACACTACCGCTTCCAGCTCCAAGTCATGGGTTGGATAATTCCTCTCATGATCACGAAGTTGTCGTGACGCATAAGCTATTACCTTCCCATGCTGCATCAGAACACATCCTAAACCTCTGCCTGAAGCATCACAATATACTGAGAATCCCCCTGTTCCATCTAGAAGCGTGAGAATAGGAGCTTTTATCAATCCTTGCTTCAACTGCTCAAAAGAACTCTGACACTCTGCCATCCAAGCAAACTGTGCATCCTTGCGGGTCAACTGGGTCAATGGCGCTAAAATTCGAGCAAATTCTGAAACAAATCGTCGGTAGTAGCCGGCCAAGCCAAGAAAACTGCGAACTTCTACAACTGTACTGGGCACTGGCCATGACTCAATAGCTACAATCTTCTGGGGATCCACTTCTACTCCTCCTCGAGTGATGATATGACCCAAGTACGAAATGCGATCGAGCCAGAACTCGCATTTACTGAACTTGGCATATAAATGGTGCTCTCTGAGGATCTGAAGAACTATACGGAGATGCTGCTCATGCTCCGCCTCACTCTTGCTGTAGACCAGAATGTCATCCAAGAACACAATCACAAACTGATCCAAGTAAGGCATAAAGATGCGATTCATGAGGTCCATGAATACTGCCGGCGCATTGGTTGCTCTAAAAGGCATAACAAGGAACTCCCAATGCCCATATCTCGATCTAAAAGCTGTCTTCGGGATATCCTGCTCTCTGACTCTGATCTGATGATATCCTGAGCACAAATCAATCTTCGAGAATACTGAAGCCCCCTTGAGTTGATCGAACAAGTCATCTATCCTCCGGAGAGGATATCTGTTCTTGATTGTCACTGAATTCAAGGTACGATAATCAACACATAACCTGGACGTACCATCCTTCTTTTTCACAAGAAGCATCGGAGCTCCCCAAGGCGATCCACTAGCACGAATGAATCCCTTGGCTCGAAGTTCTTCAATCATCTTGTACAAGATCTCCAATTCTGACGGCGCCATCCTGTAGACTCTCTCTGACACTGGGGCTGTCCCGGGAATCAAGTCTATAGTGAACTCGATCTTCCGCTCCGGAGGCATACCTGGAAGCTCTTCTGGGAAAACATCTGGGAACTCATCCACTATCCTGGGCAACTGAACTGCTGCTACTGCCATCCGCAATATCGGAGGAGAAGGCTCAACCGCTCCTCTGGAAAAGAAAAACTCTGGCTCGCCTGGAATGCTAAAAACAACCCTGCCGATATGGCAGTCTATTCTAGCATACTGGTTCCTCAACCAATCCATCCCTAAGACCACATCATAATCGGCCATCGGGAACTCTATCAATCTAGCGGGGAACTCTCTATCGCTAACTACGATCTGACACGAGGAAAACACTCTATCTACTCCCACAAGTCCGTTACCAGTAAGTATATTGAGCCTTACTGATAATGACTCGGGCTCCAATCCTACCCGTGTCGCAAATCGTGCAGACATAAAAGAATGCGATGCACCAGAATCAAATAAAGCTGAAGCTGGAAATGAGTTGACGAGAATAGTATCTGCCACTACCTCTCCTGGTGCCAATCCTTCCTATGCAGTCATCACCATAGCCTGACCGTGGCCTCGGGGTGCTGGTCCCCTCTGCTGGAATCCTCGGTACCTATTCTGACTCAAGGCTTGGGCTTGTGCATGCTGCTAGGGGTTCTGCTGCTGGAACATCTGGGACTGAGGCGGCAAAGGCCTCGGCAATGGGTACTGCTGCTGCTGCTGGACCGGTGCTGGTCCTCTCACCGAAGAGCTAGAAAGGTTGGACGATGATGAACCACCCCTATTCGGGCAGGATCCAACCCTATGGTCTGGTGCTCCACAGGCCAGACATAATCCATGTGCCCTGCGACACTCTGCTACCACATGGCCTGGCTTCCCACAATGAGAACATCCCACTGTGGAAGACTGCTTCTGCTTCTGCTGCTGAGGGTGCGTCGGAGTGGAATACTGAACCGACGTCACTGAGGCCGCTCGCCTCGGAGCTCCAATAGTCAAGGCCCTGGCTGTCGGGGATGGTACTGAAGACTGATTCATCTGGCCGTGGGATCTCTTCCGACCTCCGGCCCTATCCACAATCCTCTGGGAGGTGTACTCATGCCTCCGGGCTGCTCTCAAGACTGCATCAAAAGTCTGATGCTCAAACTGTTCAACTGCCAACAAAATCTCCAGGTGAAGTCCCTGCTGGAATTGCTGGGCACTATCATACTCGGTTGCCACCAAGGTGGGAGCAAACCGACTGAGTCTGGAAAACTCGACCGCATATCCGTCGACCGTTCTGCCTCCTTGTTTCAGATTGGTAAACCTCGTCTGCAGATCATACCGAGCCACGGCATCAAAATACTTGGTCTAGAATCTCTCTCTGAATACTGCCCAAGCAATGGGTGCTGCTAACCTATCGGCTTGCGCTGCCCACCAGCTGCGGGCAAGATCTAACAACTGCAGGCGCACAACGGCCACCTTCTCGTTCTCTGGAGTCCTGGCTGCCTCGAGAATCACTTTTGTATCCTGAAGCCAAGCATCTGCTGCGATAGCATCTTCACTACCGTCAAAGAATGGAGGGTTCAAGCGCTTGAAGCTGTTGGCCGCGCTGTTACCCTGATGACCACCCCTGGTCAAAGCATCCGCCACTGCTTGTTGCAAGGCATCTCCACGACGATCTTGAGAAGCTATCAAGGTCCTAACGAGTCCTACTAATGTGCCATCATCAGGTTCGGCAGGCTGAACTGGCTGAACTGGGGGCTCTTCTCCAATAGGCTCGACTCTGGAAGCTACTCCGGAATGCTGGGCTTGATCTCCAGGTTACTACTGGTCCACGGGAGGTGCTCCGCCTTGCTGGCCGGCAGGTCCAGGAACAATGCCGCTGAAGAAGACGACAAATGAAACAATAAGGAAGGACCAGGACAGATCAACGATACAAGCATATGATCAGGACAAGAATTCAGGGATTCAGAAGATACGAGCAGAGATCAAGGACGAATACTGATTGAGACATCTATTCGGTAAACCCTCACATATCTTGATTTACAAGACCTGCATGGGCCACCACTTAAACCATGTCATACCCCAGAACCAGAATACTGGAGAGCGGGGGCAGACATAGCCAGCTACGTATATTGAAATGGATTCCATCTCGCTATATGGTCACGGCTGTCTAGATACATGAGGGTTTACTACAAGCCAACAGTCTCCTATGGTCATGAACAAGCCTAGTGTCTCAATCACAAGCAAGTAAGTAAATGTTACAAGATGTATGATCATTAAATATACAATAATAAGGCATCCCAAATATTACATATTCAGCTGATCATGAAGCTAGTCGTTACAAAATGTTAGGACTAGCAAGAGTTTAGTCATACATGATCAACCCTAGGATCTGTCAATCATGTTACAGCCCGTAGGCAGACAGTAAGTAAAGTACAATCGAGCTAAACAGGTGCTCGCCGGCTAAACGCCTCAAAAGAATATTTTTACAATAAAGTGGGAGATCAAAATAAACCCACTCGTTGCCAAGGTTCCGTCTAGTGGCCACCATCTGGCTGGAAGGTCGGTAGATCCTCTGGAGCTGCTCCGAAATCTGGCCACACAAAACTAGCTGGGTCAGACCCCAGAAAGAGCAAGTGCCACAAAGGAAGCTTCACTTAGGAACTAAAACCAGCAATCAGCACAAGATATAAATAAAAGTAAAAACTGGAAATAAAGAAAATACATCAGGATGATATACGACGAGATAACCATAGAACTATTCAGATAACCAGGTTACAACCCGTAAACCAAACAAGGACCGGGGTTGTAACCTTTCGTCTGAACGGAACTTGGAATTATCACCATTTATCGGTAAAATAAATACAAGCATTCTGGTCATCCAGTAGTCTGGAACAGGATCAGGACAAGGCTAGACAGGTTAGACTCCATCCAATCACTTCACGGCCAAGCAAGAATTACGGCTTGATACTTTAACTAACTAGGGTTGTCACAAGCCCAATTACTAACAAGATGCAGTGAGATTATTCCACAGCCACAAGCCCTGCAGACCATCCAGGTTACCCAGGTCAAAATTAGGGGTTGAACTCAGGTGGGTACACCGTCCAGGAAACGCATGTACCCTTAGGTAGCTTGAAGGGTGCAACACATGACAGTGTGCTGGAAATGTGCCCTACTCGACGGCAGGCTACAGATCCCAAGCGCGCCCAGGTAACGGGATTGCCTGTAGTTGGGAGATCTCTTCATGACTACTGTATTAATCTAGTTATTAGCCTTAGTCCATTTCAATGGGTACTCCTGACCGTGGTACCCAGGAGTCCCCTCCTAGACATGATGCAAGACAGGACTGGATTATTTGTACAAGCACAATCGCCCACGGTATCCAGATTAATTATACAGGTCATGTCATGTCAGGTAGCCGTCGCAACAGCTATTCGAGATAATCATGTCAGGTTTATCATATCAAGTGTTCTTGTCAGGAGTGCGCCACGACGGGCCACCATCAGGTCATACCAAGTTTTTTTGTCAAGAGTGCACCACTATGGGTCACTATCGTGTTATGCTCAATTATCAATTCCAAACATATAAAACAAATTCATGATTATCAAGTTCATGCCAAAAGGCGTAAGGATATAAAATGGACGTAAAATATCTAATAAAATATCAATATTCAGGACTATAAAAGAGCCATGCGGCTAAGGCATATGCGGCCAGGAATGATCACATGCGGCTGAAAGAGAACAACCCATGCGGCTGAATGGATATGGGTTCATGCGGCCCGAAATCCGAGTTCATGCGGCTCGGAAAGGTCGGTCTCAAGGCAGTACAGACGTGCGGCACATGCGGCTGCAGGAGCTTATGCGGTCAGGAAAGGAGGGGTCTCATGCGGCTGAAGGGAATTAGGGTCTATGCGGCTTGGGATCAGTCAGTCATGCGGCTGAGAGGACTCGGGTCCTCATGCGACAGCGGAAGACTGCGGTCTATGCGGCTCGCGAGTATTGAAGTTCATGCGGCTCGGAATGGGCGAAGTCCCATGCGGCAGCAGGGAGCAATGCCTATGCGGCTGGGAGCAAGGGTGCATATGCGGTTCGGGAAGAAGGGCCCCATGCGGCTAGAAGTACAAGAGCCTCATGCGGCCGAACTAAATACTTGCCGCATGAACTTGTCATGCGGTCAAGTCCAGTTGATAGTGCATACGGTTTCGAAGCTGACTTGCCGCATGAATATTCATGCGGTCAAGTGCTATCATGCGGCTCGGAACTGTGCTTCTTCTCCAGATTTCCGAGAAGAAGTACACCATAAGCCATGGCTTCCAAGCTGCATAACTCTATCATCCGAAGCCCAAATCCGAACTTCCATAGGTCAAAATGGGATAGAACGAAATTCTCTACAACATGGAACCATCAAAACATACAAATAACAAGATTAAGTAGATCAAAACCTAAGAAATCCGATAATAAAATAAACTTAGATCTACAAGAATCTACAGGTCAAAATGCCGAGTTCTAAAGTGCTTTAGAATGTAGTAAGGAAGAGAATGAAGTAATAAAATTGGAGTTCCTCCATGAAGCAAGTTGCACTTGCCTAGACCTCTCTCTTCTCTCTCTGGTTGGTAGGGAAGTAAATGAGGAAGAAGAAGATGATAAATGAAGAGAGAGAATAAAGAGGGCTAATAAATACAAAATGGTGGTGGTAGGTAGGGGTTTACCTTGGGTTCATCATAAACCCAATCAAAACCAAGCCAAGCCGAACCAACCAACCCGAACCAGGAATAGACCAAGCCAAGAAGGAAATGCCAAGCCAGGAAATCATGCAATAAAATACGTACACGTATTCCAAGAATACGTGATATGAACCACAGGCATTACATGTACTCCACTTTTGAGCACTAGCTGGCATCACTGAAGCCTTCCACTACCGGCGGATCTCTGCTGTAGTACAGTGCATATGTCTGAGTCTTCTTGAGATATCTCATCACCCGCTTCATAGCTTTTCAGTGCTCAATGCCTGGGTTGCTTGTGAACCGACTCAGCATTCCTACGACGAAAACTATGTCAGGCCTTGTGGCAGTAGTTGCGTACATCAAACTCCCGATAACGCTAGAATACTCCAGCTGTCTGACGCTTTCCTTCGAATTTGGCTTCAGCTTCTGATCACACCTGTATGGCGTATCGATCCCTAGAAGATTCTGATATCTATAGCGTGTGAGCATCTTTTCAATGTAATGAGATTGTGATAGCGCCACTCTAGTGTCTGTCCGGATGTTATTTATGCCCAAGATGACATCTGCATCCCCAAGTCCTTCATATTGAACTTGGTTGAGAGGAACTTCTTTGTCTCCGTGACATTGCCTATATCCGTTCCTAGGATTAGCATGTCATCCACGTACAGACAAACAATGAATCCTCTTCCGTCAGCGAACATCGTGTAAACACACTTATCCATCTCGCTAACTCTATAGCCGTTTGATCTAATAACTTTGTCAAACTTCTCATTACATATTTTGCGAGCTTGCTTTAAGCCGTATAGAGATTTTACCAACTTGCATACTTTGTCTTCTAGGCCTCTGACGATAAATCCTTCTGCCTGTTGCATATAAATCTCCTTGGTTAGCTCGCCATTCAGGAATGCTATTTTTACATCCATCTGATGTATCACCAGTTTGTGTATTGCTGTAAGGGCAATCAATAATCTGATGGTTGTCATCCGTGTTACTGGAGCATATGTGTCAAAGTAGTCGATCCCCTGTTTTTGAGAAAACTCCTTGGCCACTAGCCTGGCCTTGAACTTGTCAATGGTTCCATCAACTTTCATCTTCTTCTTGAAGATCCACTTGCATCCGATGGATTTTGCTCCTTCGGGTAAATCAACTAACACCCATGTGTTATTGGAGGTAATTGAGTCTATTTTATTGTCTATTGCCTCCTTCCAGAAGACAACATCTCTGGTCTTTATCGTCTCATCATAGGTAAGCAGATCTACTTCCACATGATAGGTGATGAAGTCATCTTCGAATTTCTTCGGCCTCCTTGCTGGCTTCGTCGACAGCTCAGCGAGTTCTGGTTCAATTATTGTTTCTCCACCAACAACTTAATCTTGGACTACTGGTTCATATGAGACCTCAGTCTCATTTGCACCTACATCATTCTCCGGAATGTCTGGAAGAACAATGTTTTTGTGTCGTGCAAACTTGTCTTCAAAGTATTTAGCATCGTAAGATTCGATGATATGATTTGACTCGATGTCAAGGAATCTCCAGGCATCACTCTTCTCGGCATATCCCAAGAAGATCTCCTTCATAGTCCTTGTCCCCAGCTTCTGAATCTTCAGATCTGGAAGCTTCACATAAGCCAGACACCCCCACACTCGAATAACATTCAAGTTAGGTCTGACTTTGAACTAGAGTTCATGAGGAGTTATGCCAGAAGTTGCATAAGGCACTCTATTCAGAATAAAAGTGGCCGTTAATGCAGCTTCTCTCTAGTAACATTTTGGAAGACCTACAGTTAGCAGCATTTAGTTCATCATTTCTGACAACGGTCAGTTCTTTCTCTCTGCTACTCCGTTAGATTGAGGAGAATACGGAGTAGTAGTCTCGCAGATGATTCCATGTTCTTTGCAGAATGATGTGAATTCATGAGACCGATATTTTCTGTCTCGATCACTTCTTAACCTCTTGAGTTGTTGCACAGTTTGTCGTTCAGCTTCGGTCCTGAACTCCTTGAACTTCTCGAATGCTGCATCCTTCTACTTGAGAAGTCATACGAATGTGCACTTCGAGAAACACTTCGAACCGGCCTCTGTGGAGAATAGATAAAATTCACAGATATCTGAGTGTACTAACTCCAGATGATCAGTACTTTATTTCAATAGTCTGAGCAGCTTCTCAACAGTCTTGTATCTACACAGACCATAAACTCCACCACCTTCTTACCCCCACATTTCGAAAATAGGTCCCGGTAGGACAGCTTGAGTCTGCTTCTATCATAGAACAACTCTCAGTCCATTCAATAAAGTAACTTCATCGCCATCAGCAGAAGTTTGAACATCCCTTCAACACCGAACATCTTTTCGAAGCATGTTTATCGCCAAGAAATTACCATCTGGCTAGTACGAATGTCCATCTTTCAAGTATGTATCAGATAATAGACTTTCTGAGATCAGATCTCTGAAAAATCTCTGGTACGTGCAACACACATTCTAATGTTCTTGTCGGTGGATAATAACTACTATCTCGATCTTCAGAACATCTGCTAGATATATGTTCGCCATCGAGACCTTCGTCATAACACGGCTCATCCTTGGTGAACAACTCCTTTGAGAGCACACGGGTCAGATGCACTAGTATCAGACCACTAGTCAGCTACCATGCTAGATAACTCAACCTGTGCAACAATAGCAACCAAGTTAAGTAATCAAAATAACCAAGTTTAGCTATACCTGCTATTTTAGTTTGGGCTTGGATGTGCATTCACTCATGTAGTGGCCATTCTTGTCACAGTTGAAGCAAGTCATGTGGGACTTGGACTTCTGTTACTTGAACGAAGGACCGTTCACTTTTAGATTAGTGGAGTCCTTCTTCTTGTGATGAGAAGCCACCTGCTTCCCCTTGAACTCTCTTGTCTGCACCAAGTTGGCTTTAACCAGTTGTTTGGAAAGAGAGTCCATCTTCTGTTTAGATCGTATTTCGTCCTCAACATGGATCTCTTGTAGAAGATCTTCCAAACTAATGTCCAGCTCCTTCTGATGCATTCTAGCATAGAAGTTGCTCCAACCAGCAGGAAGTTTCGAGCCTATCCCTCCAACGACAAACTTGTCGACGAAGGGCATCTTCTCGTCATCTAACTTCTGGTGCAACTTCAGGAATTCCTTCACTTGAGGTAGCATCGCCATCTCGTCTTCGAAGAGCCACTTGTGGTACTTCTTGACGATGAAGATTTTGGAGCTGTTCTCATCATCTTCATATAGCTTACCCAAAGAATCCCAGATCTATTTGGCCTTCACCTTCTTGGAATATGACTCTGCCAGAGAGTCTTCCATAGAATTGAGAATCAACAGTTTACAGATGTTGTTTTCTCTCTTCTATTTGCTCTTCTTGACGAGTGCAGCAGTAATAGCATCGGCAGTTCCTCCTTCTGGAATCGTTGGTTCATCCTCAATCAACATATGGTCTACGTCCACAAGTTGAAGATTAAGGGTAACCTTTCTCTTCCAGATTTGATAATGCTCTCCATCAAACTTTTCCAACTTGCAGTAGTCAGTTTGGAGGAGTGAAGCATTAATGTTTTCCATCGTACTAATCTTGTTTTGAGATTGTTAGTCCCGAGGCGTAGATATAGATGGAAAATAGGAGTTCAGCAAGCCTAAACAGTATGTGCCACAAATGAGAAGTTTAGCAAGCCTACACAGTAGGTGCCATAAATGAGATAGATCTCAAGAACAAAGTTAGGCCTCCCTACTCAGTAGGTGCCTTAAAACCTAAAGAACGAGTTACAGAGAAACAGAAGAAGAAGAAGAAGAGGATTAAATCTGATGGGGTATAAAAACACCATTGTTCAAAGCAAGATTCGCCTCTATATGATCCGCTTCCAGAAATTAGCAAGTTCAAGAGAACTTCTGGAACGCTCGGCAGTCTATATTTGTGACTTGAACGGGCTTTCTGAACTTTACGGACTCCCTTAACTCTCTTCTTTGGTGCATCATGGAAAGGAGGCAAGGGGGCTCTATTTATAGAGTGGAGTGAGACCTCACCATCTCTCATATCTGATGTGGGACTAAAACACCAATACTCTAAAATAGAGTTTGATGTTTTACATCATCCCACAATCAACATAGTCGAGTGCTTGCCCACGCCTTCCCCCCGAACACTCCCGTGCATGCACGAGACAACCTGGAGTCCGTGTCGAGTTCGAGCCCGCACAACAAAAATCAACTTACGTCCTTGTTAGAATTAATCATTTTTCTCTTAGTAAAATCACCCACATGGTTCCCTCCTTAAGATCACACCCCATGTGCATATCCCAACAACACATACTCATATATATGTTGAGATAACTCATGGTGATTTTCCAATGTGGGACTAAACTTTACAAAGCATATTAAGAGCAAGCTCTCTTCATGTTAAGGAGCAAGAGCACCAACAATCCATTCTCTGGCAACGCCTTTACCTGGTGCAATATGCAAGATGGCGACAGTCGGCAATACTCCCGCCTTGGCAAAGCATTAACGAACGCCCAATGGCTCGATATGGGTGCCATATCCAAGCTTTCCTACCTCAATGCCACCGAATCCGACCATGCCCCCTGCTAGTAGGTATTACTAGCACTTCAAACAAGCCCACTATCTGCTTCCTGGACTTCTGGTGCAAGCATCCCCAATTCCAGGGCGTCGTCGCGGAAGCTTGGAATAGTTCAAAATCCCCAGAACCCCTTACCCAGGTTGCCAACAAGCTCAAGGCCACGAGGAAAGCCGTAGCGGTCTGGAGCAAGCAAGCCTATGGGGATATTTTTCAAACCATTCGGGAAGCGGAGGATGACGTTACTCGCGCTGAACTCAGGTACATGAACGACAGTTCGCCTGCTACCAGGAACGCCCTTAACCTCACCAAAGCTATTCTAAAATTCAGACTGAAAGTCAAGACCGACTTCTGGAAGCAAAATGCGAGGCTTAAATGGGACAACGAGGGGGACAAAAACTCGAGCTACTTCCATGCCTGCGTCAACGGTCGCAAACAGAAACTCACCCTCCACCAGATAGCCGATGATAACGGGAGCAGTATCACCGATCAAAAGGGTATACAAGAGGAAGCCGCGAAGTTCTATTCTCGGCTATTCTCCAAGAAAATGGTCCGCAGAGACAACACCTTCCTGGTTGTTGTCCCTCAAATTGTTAGCGACTCTGACAATACCCGGTTAGAACAACCTCCCTCCGAGCAGGAAGTAAAAGATGTCGTCTGGGCCCTATACTACCGTAGTGTGCCCAGACCTGATGGATTTATGGGGGTATTCTTCCGCACATGCTGGGATATCATCAAGTTGGACATTCATAAAGCGGTCTCTGCTTTCCTCCAAGGAGCCACTTACCCAAGAGCCATCTCGAGTACCAATCTGATCCTCATCCCGAAGAAAGATAAACTGGAGACATTTCGTGACTTTCGCCCCATCAGTCTTTGTACCTTCACGAATAAGATCATATCCAAGATTATCGCCTCGCGCATGTCTGACCTTCTCCCCAAGATCATCTCGAAAGAGCAAAGTCGATTTGTGCGGGGGAGAAATATCCAAGATAACATCATATTGGCCCAAGAGCTTATTACTTGCATGAAGTTTCTAGCTAGAGGAGGCAACATAGCCATCAAATTGGACATAAAAAAAGCCTACGACAGACTGGACTGGCAATTCATGATCTGGGTCTTCAGGGCATTCAGATTTTCAGAAACCTGGACCAACATCATGTGGAGATCGATCAGCAACTCGTGGTTCTCCACGATTATCAATGGTCAGGCAGATGGCTTCTTCAAATCGACTCACAGAGTTAGGCAAGGTGACCCTTTATCCTCCACAATCTTTATCATAACGGCGGACGCCTTGAGCAGAAATCTCAATAAGACGGCGAGCACCTTAACTTCGAGCACTATCATACCGCCAGCGGATGCCCGATCATCACCCACCTAGCTTTCGTTGACGATATCCTCATTTTCTCTTCCGGGGACAACGGGTCGATGGAAGTGGTCCATAACACGCTTCAGAGATACGCCGGATGCTCGGGCCAGAAGGTCAATCAGGACAAAAGTATCATCTACACCCACCACAACATCAAGAGAAATCACGTGGCTAGCCACTCCAACATCACCTCTTTTCCCATCAAGCATCCCCCTCTCCACTACCTCGACTGTCCACTCGTGTACGGTAAATCCAACGTCGGCATTTTTGAAAACCTGATCAACCGCTTCAGAAAAAACTCGAGGGCTGGCATAACGGAACCCTATCATTGGGAGGCAAGATTATCCTCATCAATCACGTCCTCACTTCCATTTTCATCTACACCCTGGCCGTGTGCTCCCCTCCCAAGAAAGTGCTATCCTTGATCGAAAGCATCTTTAGCCACTTTCTCTGGGGGCACAGCGAAGGCAATGACAATAATCATTAGACAAATTGGGATACCATGGTTCGTCCGTCCGGGTATGGGGGCCTGGATTTTACCAAACTTTTCTATATCGTTAATGCCTTTTCTATAAAAATGTGGTGGAAGTTTCGCTCGAGTCAGAACTTATGGACCAGTTTCATGAAGGCCAGATACTTCAAGCACATCCATCCGTCGACAGCCATCTCCAACAGCAGATCCTCAGGGGCTTGGCGTCGCATTCTTATCGGGAGGTCTCTTGCCGAACCAGAGATTCGCCTTTAGATAGGCAAGGGTGAGTCGTCGCCATTTTTTGAACGTTGGATGGGAGACTTCTTGCTCCCCAACCTTTCAGCAGCCCCTAGGAATAGCACAATCAAGGACTTGTGGTACCCGTCTGACAACAACTAGAATTAGAACAAGGTCTGGATCTGGACCGGACCAGAGGCAGTCGAGTGCATCCGATATAGCGGGCTGACGTTAGGGTCGAATGCAGACAAACTCCAGTAGAAGCATACTGCTACGGGATTATTCTCATTTAAATCAGCCAGAAGATTGATCCTTGGAAACGCAGCATCGCCTACTACCGTTGCATCCTTCTGGCAGACATGCATCCCAAAGAAGTGGTCCTTCCTCATTTGGAGAGCCCTACGCAATATCCATCCCACGGATGACACCCTCAACACTATCGGATTGAGCCTGCATCAGCGTGCACATGCTGCTCTGATCACCAATCGAAAACGGTTGACTACACCTTCTGTCAGGGGCCCTACATGCCAAGGTATGGAATGCTCTCTTCCAGCGTTGCCTAATGAATCCAGGGGCCGACAACTTCACCGACCTTGTAGCGGCCTAGGCGTCCGCGTCCCATGGCCACCAAATAGTTGTCGCTGCCGCAACATGGGTTATTTGAAAAAACTGCAACAAGACCAGATATGAAGGCCACCAGTACTCTACAGACCAGCTGATTTGGGAGACCATTCGGCAGTGCCGCAAACGGAGATCCCTCTGTTCTCACGGCCAGTCTAACTTCTGGAACTCTCTCCTATCCCTGGCTTAGCCGTTTTGATCTACTTTTTGGTTAACGTTTTTTCTTGTTTTGCCTAGTATACGTGTATAGGCTTTGGCATTTTGTGCCTTCTAGTATACTTGTAAAGGAGTCGGCTTTTTATGCCTTATTGAATAAAATGGGTAGTTTTTAATATATATATATATATATATATATATATATATATATATATTTTGAAGCAATGGGTAATTGTGGCGAACTCGCCTCCACCGTGGCTCGAACTCCAGACCACTTGGGCCGCATGCATCTCTCTTGACCACTAGGCTAGAGGTCATTTGATATATATATATATATATATATATATATATATATATATATATATATATATATATATAGAGAGAGAGAGAGAGAGAGAGAGAGAGAGAGGAAGCGGATCAAAAGCCCCCCTTAGAAAACCCCCTAAAAACCCCCTCTCTAATTCGTAATTTAATGTTAGTATTAATGTTAATATTCATGTTAATATTCACATTAAATACTAAAATTAACATTAAATTTGATATTAAAATTAATATTAACATTAACATTAATATTAATATTAACATTAACATTAATATTAACATTAACATTGACATTAATATAAAAATAAAAATAATATTAATATTAATATTAACATTAATTTTAACATTAATATTAACATTAATATTACCATTAAATTACGGATTAGTGTGAGGGAGGGTTTTATGGGGTTTTCCAAGGGGGCTTTTGATCCGCTTCCTATATATATATATTTTTAGGGAGCGGATCAAAAGCCCCCATTAGAATATATATATAGCTATATATATATATATATATATATATATTAATATTATCTCTATATATAACAACAAAAACAAACGCCTCCTTAGAAAACCCCCTTAAAACCCCCCCTCACTCTACTTCGTAATATTAATGTTAATATTAATGTTAATGTTACTATTAAGGTTAATGTTAATATTTATTATTATTTGGCTAATTAATGTGTAATGTTAATATTAATATAATGTTAATATAATATTAATTTTAATGTTAAGTTTAATGTTAATTTTAGTATTTAATGTTAATATTAACATTAATATTAACATTAATATTAATATTAACATTAATATTACCATTAAATACGGATTAAAGTGAGGGGGGATTTTAGGGGGTTTTCTAAGGGGGACTTTTGATCCGCTTCCGTATATATATATATATATATATATATCTATATATATATATATATAAGACAAAAGATGGAGGCGTGTGCAACTTTAAAATTTCTAAAATAAGAATATGATCCCCGATTGAACTCTTTTTGCCACTATAGCATCCATAAACAAAGACGCATAGCGACTTCCAGTTCCATAGATTTCATTGGTGACACTAACTCTACTTTACCTATTCGTATGATTTTCTCAAAATAATAGTAATACAAAAAGTTCCCTCAACAAAGTATCAAATTTTGTTTAAACATCGGCAAATTTCAAGAGAGACTCCTTTTTTTACCAATTCATCTGGTTCTTTTTGATACATATATATAAATAGAATAAGCTCTCTGATGCTCTTCTAATACAACTTTTTAAACCCTTCAGTATTAGGGGTGGCCAATCTTCTTTTTTCTTTAATTGGCTTATTTTCAAGGTGGGCTGTAATCTTTCTCTTGTAATTCTTTTTCAAGAAGACAAGGTAGTGGTATAACCCAAAATTAAGATATGAACTTCAATCAATTTGCTAAAAATACATGCAAATTCTTGCCGTAGCTGTGATCTTAACTTATGTTAGTCTGGTAGCAGATTGATTCGACTACTACTAAAGAAGACAGTATAACCAGAAGGTCCAGAACCTACCAACTCAACTGGGCCGCCTTTGAAAATTTTGGATTTGGATCTGAAGCTTAGACGTAAGCTAATTTGCATTAGGTTGGCACCTGCAAGATCCAGGAGTGAAATTTAACACTCAGAATTGCAACTTGAACCTCTACTTATTGCCAAAAAGGAGTGATATGTTAAATGCTGATTATTTTCGGCAGGAACCTCTCTGGAAGCATTGCCATTAGTAATATGCTTGTTCTTCTGTATGTTTTCATTTGTAAAAATTTAGTTGACTTGAATTGCTAGATTTGGTTACTGTAACTATAACATGTGTTAAGATTAGTTAGATTTAGAATTAGATTTTTTCACGTATACAGATACATATTCTTTCTCCTATACAAATATACGTCCGTTTTTCATCTATATACATATACATGGCTGTATTGATTTTATATATCATCCATTAATAACAGATTTGTTTCATGGTATCAGAGTATAGAATTTTTCAATCCTAGGACCATTCAAAGAGATTTATTAGTATACGAATATGCGTCCGTTTTTTTTTTTTTTTTTTTTTTGCTGCCACTCCCTCCATCGACGAGGCCTCAGAAAATCCCACACAACTCCACACGGAATCCCTCTCACGTTGAGATTGTTGGAGTTTGGAATTTTTAACCAGTAAACAAACCTTTGGTTTAAAGTAAAAAGAAAAAGAAAAAGAAAAAAAGGTTTGGATTGTTTTTTTACCAGGGAAGCCTCTGGTTGAAAGTGAAGTTAGTTTGCTTTGTTGGAAGTTTTTTTTTTTCATGGTTGGTTCTCAATTTGATTAAAAAAATCAAAAAAAGAAAGAAAGCGTCCTCTATGTACCTATGGCAAGAAGCATGGTCATTTTGCTGCTACTTGCTATGCTCGTCTATAGTCTAGTCTGATTTATTCTCACTGTCAGAAGTCTGGTCACCAGTGGATAATTGTTTTAGACTTCATCCACATTTACAAACTCAAATTTCCAGGAGATATAGACAAGGGATTCTTTCTCGACTCATTTTCCGCTACCTCAGTCTCACATTGTTAATAGTACACAGACATCGGCAGATATTCAACACCGTCTTACTCAGTTATAGCTCAAACTCCGGCTCCAATGCAAGCCTGTCGTTGCTGGCTCCTCTGCATCTGCCTCTACTGATAAGTCTACTTCTTAGATATTCGGCTCGGGTGCTTCTCATCAAATGACTTCAGACATAACTAGTATTACATCTTTATCATCCCTTTTTATTTCCTTTAGATACAATGGATTGTTCTCATTTGGTCATCACTCAATCTGGTTCCATCATTTTAGACACTTTGAATATTTATTTAGTTTTACATGTTCTCCATCTTACTTTAAACCTCATATCAGTTAGTAGTCTCACTACAAGAAAAAAAACTTTTCTTGACGTTGATTCCCCGTCAAGAAATGGGTATCTTGACGGTTGCGGATCCGTCAAGTAGGCCGGAGTCAAGAAAAGCCCCCCTTTCTTGACGGTCGCTGGAAGGGCTTTTCTTGACGGTTTTTGGCCATCATATGAAGTAATTTTCTTGACTGTTTTTAGCCATCAGGATAGCAGTTTTTAGAAACCGTCAACGTAGGCAAAAAATTTTCTTGACTCCGGCCTAGATGACGGCTTTTAGCCGTCAAGAAAAGCATTTGTTTTGACGGACAAAACCCGTCATGAAAAGCATGAATTCACGGCTATTATGCAGCATAATTTGAAATAACATTGACGTTTGACAACCGTCAAGAGAAGCTATCCAAAGTACCGTCAAGAGAAGCTTGCCAAAATTTCGTCAAGAATTATATAATATTAATCAAATATTCATAATATCAATCCAGAAGATACACACATCAAATTACTATAAAATCTAAATTTCATATTAACAAACTGTATTATTCATACAACTAAAATTTCCAATACACATCCCACCACATGTATTCTTCACTTGTCAATTCACAACATAATCCAATCATAAAGTACACATAACCCACATCTGTTGTTTCCATATCACTTAAACATCCAAACCACAAACATCCATCACTTGTCACCACAAAACATAATCTAACCCTACAAAATGAAACCAAAAAAAGTAGCAAACCAGAGCGGAGCACATCCCTCCCTTATCCACATCATGCATGCACCTTCATTTTTCAGAAAGTTCCTGAGAGAATAAGAACATAAATTATCAATACTTTTCGTACATGTTCTTATTTAGATATTGAACTACACTATTACATAATTACCAATACAGTCTGACTTTATTGCTGCACACACAAGAACTCGAGACAATTTGAATCACTTGACAAGTATCTGAGTTAAAGGCATACTATAACACAAACAGGTATCCTGAAAATGTCATACTGAAACTATAACACAAACAAGTATCCTGGAAATTGAATCACTTGACAAAAATCTGAACTAAGGCATACTATAACACAAGAATAGTTTCACTTTATTGCCATACTGAAACTATAAATCAAAACCATATATTCAGTTATAAATATTTGTAAACATTGCTTTTACAGAATCAGACAACTGACCAAGACAATTTGGACACTCCAAAATACACTAGATACTTGAATATAATAAAAATCATTAGACTAATGAATTCTGAAAGCCTTTTCTGTCATCATAGAGTCAGTTTATGCCGGAACAAGAAAAAAAGGATGATGTTACTATAGATTGTAACATTTTTCATTACGATCTAATGACTGGAGAATGATTTCAGGAAAGCTAGAACATAAGATTGAAGCTGAAAAGAGACAAATTGGTAGTAACAGATGACAAATTGGTAGTAGCAGATTGTGGCATACATGAAAGCTTATACAAGATGATAAAACCGAGTGGGTCAATTGCAATATATATATATATATATATATATATATATATATATATATATATATATATATATATATATATATATATGTACAACTGCATATCTATAGATAAAAACACTTCTTGAATACCATCCAGAAAAGACTGTGCATGGATCTTTTATTGCAGCTGCTCGTTAGATTGAGCTCTCATTCACAAGTCAATAAAGTTTCTAATGTAATAGAAATGAAACAAAAGTCTTCCGAAATAATTGAAATATAGTTAGGGCTTGAGTTCAAAAATCTCACCATGGAAAGCAAGCATGCACGAGTAGGTTCTGGGTGTCATTTACTTTTTCTTCTTATTTTCCGTATTATCTTCCTTAAAAACCATGCAGATCAAACATGACCTTGAAGACAAAGCAATGCCAAATTAGGAATTGTATAAGTTGATTCAAGCTAATGAAGACATGCCACATCACAATGGTTGAAAATAAGTTAACTACAGATTATCGGTGTTTCATCATGAGGCTAACTGGCTGACTTACGAGCTAATGAAGAGAGCATAAATTTTTGCATATTGAATGAAAAATAAACTTTTCACAATAAAACAATAATATTTAGAGAACATATGACAATAAAAAACATAAAAAAGAAAGCATAGTTACAAAGATAACAAGCAATGACAAGGTCACATATTTAGAGATTCATATTAGAACAAAACGATTAAAAAACGAGCATCCAAGGTCTAACAGTTATCTTATAATGAGAGTGCATGAACCAAAGTGCACTAAATCAAAGACAGTTATAAAAAGGTTGCTCTCTGAGGTCGCGGACAAGAAGATTCAATATATGTTCATGACCCAGTTTGGAAAGAATGTTAATCCCTTCCAAATTGTTACTTATTAGTAAGTATTAGGAAAGAAATACATTACTCGGGTCCCAAATCCAAAGGTGTTCATTATTAAAATAAACCTAAGAAGAATGTCAAACTTCAATACGATGTAAAAACTAAGCTACATTGGGTGTTTGACAAGTCTAGTGCATGTGATTGATCGATCGATTGATATTGAACGGTTATAGTCAACATATTCAACACGGATTTGCACATCATGAATATATAATACATTGGGTGTTTGACAAGTCTAGTGCATGTGGCATCAGAAACTGAGAGATTGGGCTTAGCAGATGCTTAAAGTACAATGTATAATATATCTAGAGCTAATCAATGCATTATCTTCCTTTTCAAGTTTGGGACTACTAATACACAATTCTGATTTGATAAGATCATAAGAGAATACAGTAAACCAAACATTTGTTTACCTGGCTCGTGTCGAAACGATTAATCAAACTGAGACCAATGTATTTATTAATGAGCATCCATTCACCTAATCATTTGAACAAGGAGAGAGATAATCAGAATCCACATTTAAAAGAAAGAACATCTTGATATGCCAGTAGTATCGTTGCACAGTAAACAATTCCCAGGGCAGTCCCTTACCATTAGGACGAAGACTTCCTTCGAACGTCCGCTCTCCAGATTCTGGCTAGATTTTCTGCTTTGAGCCATCAATCGAAGTGAATGCAACCAAGACTTAAGTTGGATTAAGGAGGGTGAACATTGGGTGCACCCGTAAACAGACTAACCTTCAAAATCAAAGCATTGACAATTAAACATTATATTACTTTTTTTTGGGGTCTAAATGTGAAAAAAAAGATTTTTCCGACAAAGATCAAGTAGCTTCTGTACTCTATAGCAAGGTTCACATTATAGGTTACGAATCGGCATCGAATCCCTCCTATGAGTATCGGGATCGCGGTATCGGTAATATCGGTGATTTCGAATAGGAGTATCAGATAGTTTGGTATCGGAAAGAAAATAATTATTAAAATTTTAGAAAAACATTTTACATATTTAGGTATAATTTTATGTATTTCCTCTGTTGTTTTTTAGTAATTTTAAAATTCAATAAAATAGTAGTCACCTTCCGATTGTTCTACCTGAGATAGATAAATTTTCTGAAACCTATTCTTTTCTAGTCTTACATTACTACCTTCCATGACTTACATCATCCCTGGCATATAAACTTGTTATATTTGTTAAAATATGAGTAACTGTGAGCCTTTACTCCTCACTTATATGTATATTTTACATCTGCTTAAAAGTCTACGCCTTTACTTTATACGTTTCTCATGCATATATCCTCCTACATTAGAAAGTAATCTTAAAATAAGCCATCAGACCAAGTATTTGGCTGATTTTGTCAACATGTATTTATGATATGATACTTTGAAATGTATTTCACTGTTTTCACATGTTGAGTCATATTGTTGGATCATATACCAAGGAATCTACTACATATCTAAAGGAAAAATCCAATACAACTTTCAAACTAATATCACTATCAAATCCAATATTCAATTATACTGGACACCAAGTTAATGCCTCTTAGACTTTTGGGTACTTTTGGACACCAAGTTAATGCATGTCTTACTAGAATATTTTTTTTTTCTGGTATGACTGACTCATAAAGCATATAGGCCAAATTAATTGAGATAACGCAGAATATGGATCAAGTATCTACACGATACAACTTCCATTTCATATTTCTCCTCCCACTTTCTAAACCAACACAAATAAGACTACCACTTTGCTATTGTACTAGCAACTACTACTTTGAACCTCTTATCAGTACTGTCTAATGTCTACACTCTAGATTGATAATATAAATATACTTGGTCAAATTGCTGAAGACATATAAAGACAGCATATTAGCAATAGGGACCTTAGTACATACTCGATATGTTTACTTGGAATTTTTTTTCAAACTACCTATACAAATTGGCCTCTATTAATATGCAGAGTCCAACAACCTCTCCACAACAGAACAATTTTGACAGTACCTACTCATAAAACCTACAATCTGCTTTTGGTAACAAAGGGCATGTGCCTCCACTGTCTTTTTAACGCTGGTCATATTTTCATATTGAGCATGAGACACATAAGCTATACATATATTCCAGTTTCATTAACTTATAATCCTACTATTAGGTCGGGAAGGGATTCAAACTATAACTAGAGGGAACTGCTAGTAGCATTTACATGGAGACACTTGGAACTACCTTGATTGTTCAGATCATGAGTAGCTCAACAAATTAAGCATGGGTTCTTTAGTGAACAGTGAACAAATGCAAGACAATAAAACAATAGAGAGCAATAATACATTGCACCCTAAAAAATCCTCTGTGGCACAATATAGCATTATTCTTAATTTTTATCATAATCTGATAGTTGATGTACTTAATTTAATAATCTGATACTTAATGTTCATTGTGCCCTATAAATTTCTATATAAGGAAAGCTTATGTATGCAAAGAAATCATCCTCTATAGAATATTTCACTAACTTCTGACTGAAGCCTTTCAAGCTTGAATGTTTGAATGAACAAGGTGTTAATCTTTTTTTGCTTTGTTTGAATGAACAAGGACTACTAATTATATAATGGTTAGGGTTTTGATCAGTATAGTATAAACATGCGGTTTTGTTCACCTATGAAATTACTTGTTTCCAGAGCCACTAAGTACCAATATAGTTCAATCTTCTTTGTCTTGAGTTGTGTGCTGTGTTGAATTGTTCAATTGTTTCCCATCTTTACTATCATGATCAGTTTGCCAACAAGATCATGTAAAATTGGGTATGAAACACTCCCAAGAAGGGATGAGTTGACTTAATTACTAGTTATGTATATGAATACTGGGAAAACAATAGAGAGCATCTCTTATTAAAAAATGTTATGATTCAACACCCAAATTTATGTTACGATAGAAATTTTAATACCTAATGAATTAAAATTTTAATACCTAATGACATTTACTGTAAGACAATCAAGGTGATCAGTCCAGTTTTTCGTTGCCAGATGTGAGCATTATCTATACATGTAAATATTTTGTATATTGGTTCCACTTCTAGGCTCGAAGTGAGATACGATAGTAGGATGTTGTATCATATTTCAAATTATGGAACTATGGTAATTTGGAACAGAGAACTTCAATATCTATACATTGTACTCCATGTACATTTGTTTCTCGATTCTAATAACATGTTGTCACTACGATGAGTCCTAAACTTGATGCACATTATCTATTGCTAGTTATCTATTTCAAGTTTGAATAGTTCAAAGGAAAAAAGATGCTCTGGCAAATTTGTCTAGTACACATACACAAGCCTTTAATTCTCTAAAACATTTGTATATACCCATTCATTAGTTTAAATTAATGATAACATCTACAAATATAGATGAGCACAATTAAGTGTAGTAACCAAGCCAATGTTGTTTTGATGTCAGATAAAATGCAGGGGAAACAACATTATTTTTAGCATTGTCGCTTGTTTCACACCAATAATGAAATTTTCGATAGAAAACCATGCCATTATCACCTCTGTTGTCGTATGGTACATGATATGTATATTTCAACATAGAATACTACCTATAAACGTTAGCCAAAATCAACATTTTCAAACCCCAAAAAATCCATCCATAAGGAAAGAGCAAATTTTGATGATACGCCAAAATACCCATATCAAAATAGTAGCCCTTTAATCCATGAAATAACTTTACCATTCATATGTCTATGTCGTGTTAGTGTCCTCGTGTCATATTCGTGTCCGAGCAACGAAGAGAATATCAAGAAACTGGATAAATCCTACCAATCTCCACGCCAAGGCCATTGATACCAGAGACCAGTATGTTCGACACGAATAGCTTCCTTCTCGTCTCCCTCCCGTAGACTGCAAGCTACCGGATGTGGAGATCCTCGTCGATCTCCGATAAGCCCGACACAGAAGGCGGCTTGTAGTTGCTCTTTGCCGACGAAGACGACCATCAGATCGGAGCGGAGTCCTGCCCCGGCCTTGTTGATCGACAACGCCTCTTCTTCTCCGTTCAGTCCATCTTCAGCTCTGCCGCCTCTTTTCCTTGGAAGCATATCGACCTCCGACTTTGCCATGGCCATCATAACTCTGAACTCTGATGGATCTAGGGTTAGGGTTTGGGGACGAAATTTGATGGATTTGGGATTAGGATCGGGATTAAGAAAGGGTTTTGGGAATGAGAAAGGAGGAGGAAGAGAAAGAAGTGGAGAAGGAAGATGGAGAGGATGAAGAGGATCGGCCCGGGATTAGAGCCACCAGCGGCGAGGGCCGGAGGAGAGAGCCGGGGTAGGGATCCATTGAGCGTTGGTGTCGATGGAGAGTGTCACGACCCCCCCGCACCGGCTTTTCGGGATACGAGTGCGTGTCCAAGCCCAGCCTACGTCGCGGTATCGGCGATAGTACGCTGTCTACCTCGCAATAAACAAAGTGCTCATAAATACTAACTGCTCATTCACAATAACTAAATCAACTTTAGAAAATATAGAAGTTTTATATTTGAAGAAGAATGTAAGCTTTTACATTTATAGAAAACTACCACACAACTAACTAGTCTTCTATGGTTTGGCCTTCGAGTCTCTTTCTCCCCCTCGTATGGTCCATAGCGCAAGAGTAGGCACGTCAACCTCACCTATAACAACGATCTAGTCAGGAAAGGAGCAGAGTACAACTATATTGTAATTAATGTTGTTAGTCCAAAATAAGTTAGAACAACGAAAAACCATGATGACAAAGAGTATATAAAGAACTAGCAAGAGATAAACTAACATGATATTAACTAGCACTAGCAAGATATTAACTAGCAGAATGAAACTAGCAAGGTATGAACTAACGAGATTTGAACTGGCAAAATATAAACTAACAAGAAGTGAACTAACAAGATATGAACTAACAAGATAATGGACTAGATAAAGGAAAATAGGACACATCATACGATGGCTATCCACAATAATAAGGTACGGTTAACTCATACGTGGGGTGTATGACTTAGCTATCCATAATCAAAATAGTTGGATTTGTTCACGTAGTTACCGAGTATTTCCCCTCCAGACTCTCTAACAATCAATAACGATCACTGATACACTAAGAAAGATACAATAACTACGGTGTCACAATCGTATCTCAATGGAGTATCAAGCAATATCTCAATGGGATATAAAATAAGGAAATGATAGAGAAAACATTATAATGAACCAAAACATAAATACAATACTGTACTTGCCTGAATTCTTGGACAAACCGTAGTCACAAGTCGAGGATGAGGGGATTGCTGATCTAGAGGCTGTCAACCTACAACATACATCGTACCACGAACCATGCACGAAAACCACAAGTCAATTCTAAGGTTCTAGTTCTAAATTCATGGAATAATGGCTAGTTGGGTTACTAATCTAATAATAGTTAATTCTGGAATAAATTACTTAAAAATATCATTTAACCTAATAATAATCTAAATATAATCTAAACATGTAAGTTTGGCCATCAAAAGTCATGTTTCCAATTTTCAAAACCATAACATGCAAATCGAGGCGTGCCGTTGACTATCTAGTCAAACATTATAAACTCTAGATTTTGAAAGTGTACCTTGGTAGATTTCAGCGCCACGAGTGCGCTGGAATCAACTATGCCATAAAATCTCATTTTGGTCAAAAGATATTGCCGTTATGGCTAATCGTGACCAAAATGGTGATCAAACGATCAATTCTGAGTTCAAGAGAATAACTAAAATACTAGATGAACGAAATAATTTCTAGAAAAAATATGTCATAGACCTCTGTGTTATCTTTCCTAAACTTCAAACGGTTCGTGATTTCGATTTCTGGTTCTCTCGGAATCTCGAAAACATCGAAACCGTGTCAAGTTTTGGGCAACTAATACTCTACGAATTTTACAGAAATTAAGATTTAGATTTGATGAAAATAAATTACATATTCAGGATATTTACCTCGAGACGAATTCGATAAAAAAATGGCACGCAAATCCGAGGTCGGGGCTCTCCGCAATCGTCTCGGGAAGTTGAGGAATCACCAAGATCAAACCACAAAGGAGGAGGCTATAATTAATTAGGGTTTGTGAATATACATGCATATATATAGGAGAGAGAGAGGCGGTTACTGTAGCGGGCGCTGACAGGTGGGACCCCCTAGGTGGATGACTGGGTAATTATTTATTTAATTCAGAAAATTATTTAAAAATTATTTTAAGTCCAAATAAATCAAAATAAATTGCAGAAAAATCCATAAAAAATTCTAGAAAAATATTTCTAAGTGTCTATAATCTAAATATAAATATTTTAACACAAAATATCATCGTGTGACCTCACAGTAAATTCTATAGGTTTAAATTATATAAAAATTACCAAAAATTCTAAAAAAAATCCAGAAAAATTCTAGAAAAATATTATTAGTCATTTAGAGCCCAAATAAAAATATTTGGTCCATAAATATCCCCGTATGACCTTACAGTAAATCCTGAAAGTCCTTAAAAATAATAAAACCTAAAATATTAAATACCTAAAAATATCCAAAAATTGTAGAAAAATATAAAGTAGCTAAATAATACTTATATAAGCTATCTAGAGGTCATATGACCTTAATATGGTCATAGCCCACCTACAAGCTTTGGCATGACTTCCAATGACCATAAAATTAATCATAAACCAATAAAATTAAAAAATTAAAAATTTGGGAAGTGGGCTTATAAATCTACCCACCTTAGAAAAATTTCGTCCTCGAAATTTCAAAAGATACAAATAGGCACAACCAAGAATATCATCAAAATATAACATGACCAATCGATATGAATAAGCACGACAAAGACTATAATCAAGAAAATAATGTGATGAATGATCGAAATTGATCAGGCGTATAGAATCGAAATCTAAATACGTTTTAGAAATATAGTGGAAGAAAATAAAAATAGGTTTAAAATATGACGATTAAAAAATAGAAAAATATGAGAGAAATAAAGAACTACTAGTTGTAGAGAAGGTGGTAACAAGAAATAAGGCATCAAATAAATTTGAAGGAGAAAAAAATTAATAGTCGTATGTCAATAAAACATATAGTCGCTATGATATTCGAGAATCATAAGTATATCCGAAGTCATTTAACCGAGAATTCATGACTCGCCAGTGTACATCTGGCTGCCGTGAACCCTTGGTTTCATGACTCAAGTATAATATATTATCGAACACTTTATCAACTCTACCCAATATTGACATAATAAATCAAAAAATTAATAATAAAACTAGGATATAGTTTTAGTAATATTCGACAACCTACGCATACTTAAAATTATTTTAACTTAGGAATCATGCCATGCCAGTGCGCTGCTGACTGCAGTGAACCCGCAGTCTCCATAATTCAAATAAATGGGGACAGTGCACATCTGTCTTACCATTGTATGTCACCAAAAATTATTTCAACTATATCCATAAGAATTTCACAGAAACTTTAATAAATTCAAATAAGTCGATCTTGATAAGAAAATATAATTATCTGTCCTTGAGTAAAAGTATCAGTTTTGAAAACAAAACGATCACAAAATAAACGAAGACGACTTGAATTAATATATAGATAATTGAACCAAGATTAGGAAATGATCGCAAAATAGTTTTAAAAATAAAACGAGGTTTAGAGAAGGCAGAACATAAAATGGCACAAATGATCTAAATTAGGAATTGAATTCTATGAAGGCCTAACTTACCAAACATATATTCTACCCACCTTGGATCCTACCAACATGTCAAAACAAAATAACATATTCTCTTAGAAAAATTCTTCGATTTATCCATGCCTAGACTTCAATAAATTATTGGCTAAATCACATGGCCTATTTCACAATCTTAACTATCCAAAGGTCAAATTGAATAAGGGACTCCTAGTCCTATTCATTCTCATAAAATCAAATCAAACCTAATCGTGAATGAGCATCCTAGTCGCAAGCTTGCAGTAGTACGACTAACTTAAGTACTACCACAAGTTTGCAATCTTTTACAAAAATAGACCTGCATGGGCTACCATAAAAACTTGTCACAACTCGTACCCGCTTTTCGGGATACGAGTACGTGTCCAAGCCCAGCCTACGCCACGGTATCGGCGGTAGTACGTTGTCTAGCCTGCAATAAACAAAGTGCTCATAAATGTTAGTATCGAGGCACAATTATCGATGGAAAATTCTGAAACTGAAACAATTGTACACACAACGTTTCAAATGCAACACCTTAAAGAAGATGTGCAACAGAGATCCTGGAGGATTCTGAAATTACGAGGATCTAAAAAGATTCTACGTAATACACAAAAAATCTAAAGAGACTTTGTGCAAGCAACTATCGGCAGTAGAGCTTCTAAAAAGAAGTTACTGTAAAAGGCAACAGCAGCGATGACAGGTGAGAATGAGATGCTGGGGTGAATGAACCACCGTTGCTCAAAGCTTTATTCGCCCCACATGAGCACGAACAGCTTCCAGGAACCAGCAAGTTCACGAAGAACTTCTGGAACGCTCGTAAGTCAATATTTGAGACTTGAACGGGCTTCCTGGACTTAACAGACTCCCTCAACTCTCTTCTTGGTGCATCTTTCAAAGGAGGCCAAGGGGCTCTATTTATAGAGTAGAGTTGAGACTTCACCTCTTCTCCTATCCGATGTGGGACTAAAATACCAATACTCAAAAATAGAGTTTGATATTTTAGATCATCCCACAATCAACATAGAAGTGTACCAGTCCACGCCTACCCCCCGAACACTTCCGTGCATGCAAGAGACAATCCTGGAGTCCGCGTCCGAGTCTGAGTCCGCACAACAAAAATCAACTTGCATCCTTGTTGGAGTTAATCCTTTTTCCTTCTAGGAAAATACTCCGACATGGCACAAACTTGTGCCCCACTACACCTCATGTGCACACCTCAACAAAAAGCAATGCATTATATTGAGATACTCACCATTTGGTGTAGCCGATGTGGGACTATCTTTTCTAGTCCAAAGGCAAAAACACCAACAATTCCCCACATATTTCAATATATGGGTTGAGCGTTCCCCACAGTGACTGCCCATCATGCATTAGGAGAGATGTCGCTACGACTTGAATCTTCCCGCATAGGTTAAATAACAGCATGATACAAGAATGGACTAAGCCTTGAATTCTGTACCATAACTGCAATTCTTCCTACTCACATAATGACATCAACTGTGCTTCTGGCTGCACATTGAAGGCCTTGTGCCAGCCTGATTTCAGTGTATAATTTTTGGGCGTCTACAAGTTTACCCTCAAGAGACGGCCTGATATCTCTGTCCATACACTATAGGTGAGTTCTTTATAAAGAGTCATGGCATGAAGCATTGCGCTTCTTTGCGGTGCTACGCCGCTATGACATGGCTTAAAGCCGAGGCTTTACCCCACCTGGGTACCTCATCGTAGTGTCATACTACTGTAGCATGAGGTCACAGGCCTCTTTGTAGTGCCAAACTACCCAGCATGAAGCCTTGCGCTTCCGTACGGTGTTACGCCGCTATGACATGGCTTGCAAAGCCGAGGCTTTACCCTACCTGGTACCTCTTCGTGGTGTCATGCCACTGTAACATGAGGACATCGTCCTCTTTGTAGTGCTGTCTACCTCTCTTTATTACGATTATCATACAGTATTAGGCTACCTGCCTATTTGTGGTGCTACTCCGCTGTGACGTAGCTTGCAAATCCTAGTCATTACCCCTACCTGGGAACCTCATGGTGGAGTCACCCCACTGTAGCATGGTGTTACACTCCTTGTAGTGCTGCTCTACCGTGCTTCCTGTAAAGCACTCCAGGCATTCACTCTGCCTGAGAACTCATTAAGGCATTTAAGCCAACCTTCCCACATGATCCGTTTTTCGCAGAAAACAACAGTAGACAACAGTGGTTGTAGGTCCGTAACCTCTCCATGTCACATAGGACAAGTACCCACCATTCCTGATATTTTTCTGGTTAATAGTCCTCCCTTGAACCAAAACCTAGATGCCTAGTAGATTTCTTTTTGAACTAATAGCATAAAACTTTATGGTAGGAATGTAATAACACAATATCAGAATGCCTTCAGGCCCATTTTACAAGCTGTGTCATCGACCAGCTGGCGCTTGAGGCCCTTGGTGAACGGATCCATCAGGTTCTCCTGACTCCGAACATCAATCACTACAATAACACCTCTCTTGATAAGATCGTGTACTGCTCTGTGCTTCAACCGCACCGTTCTCTTCTTCCCGTTGAAGAGTTCATTTGATGCCACTGCTGCTATCGCCTGGTTGTCACAGTATATCGGTATCGCCGGTATCTGAGCTCCAACCACCGGAAGATTATACATGAGCTCCCGAAGCCACTCTGCTTCATCTGCAGCAGCATCCAATACAAAGAATTCAGATTCCATGGAGGAACGAGATAACATAGTCTGCTTATTCGACTTCCACGATATAGCAGCTCCGTCCATGGCGAATACGAATCCACCTATGGAATACTCGCTCTCCATATTTGAACACCAGCTAGCATCACTGAAGCCTTCCACTACTGACGGATCTCCGCTGTAGAAAAGTGCATATGTCTGAGTTTTCTTGAGATATCTCATAACACGCTTCACAGCTTTCCAGTGCTCAACACCTGGATTGCTAGTGAACCGACTCAGCATTCCCATTGCAAAAGCTATGTCAGGCCTTGTGGCAGTAGTAGCGTATATCAAGCTTCCGATGACGCTAGTGTACTCCAACTGCCTGACGCTTTCTCTCGAATTTGGCTCCAGCTTCTGATCACTCCGATACGGTGTATCAATAAAAGAAAGATCTTGATACTCGTAGCGAGTGAGCATCTTCTCAATATAATGAGATTGTGACATCGCTATTCCAGTGCCTGTCCGGATGATCTTGAGCCCCAAGATTACGTCGGCATCCCCCAAGTCCTTCATACTGAACTTGGTCGAAAGGACTTTCTTTGTCTCTGTGACGCAGCTTAAATCCGTACCTAGGATTAGCATGTCGTCCACGTAAAGACATACGATTACTCCTCTTCCGTCAGCAAACTTCGTATAGACAAACTTGTCTGTTTTACTGACCCTGTAGCCATTTGACCTTATCACCTTGTCAAACTTCTTATGCCACATTTTGGGAGCTTGTTTCAAACCATACAGAGACTTCATCAACTTGCAGACTTTGTCTTCCAGACCTCAGACGACAAAACCTTCTGGTTGTTGCATATAGATCTCTTCGGTCAGCTCTCCATTAAGGAATACCGTTTTCACATCTATCTGATGTATCACCAGCTTGTGTATTACTGCTAGAGAAACTAACAATCTGATGGTTGTCATCCGAGCTACTGGAGCATAAGTGTCAAAGTAGTCGATCCCCTTCTTCTAAGCAAATCCCTTGGCCACTAGCCTGGTCTTGAACTTGTCAATGGTTCCATCTGCTTTCATCTTCTTCTTGAAGATCCATTTGCATCCGATGGGTCTTGTTTATTCTGGCAGGTCAACCAATACCCATGTGTTGTTGGAGGTGATTGAGTCAATCTCGTTGTCTATCGCCTCCTTCCAGAATACAGCATCTCTGGTCTTCATCGCCTCATCATAGGTAAGCGGATCTGCTTCCACATGATAGTTGACGAAGTCATCTCCGAAGTCTTTCGGCCTCCTCGCTCGCTTAGTTGACGGCTCAGCGAGTTCTGGTTCAGCTGGTGTCTCCTTGACGATAGCTTCATCTTGGACTACTGGTTCATTAAAGACTTCTGTCTGCTTTGTACCCTCATCATTCTCCGGAAGATCCGCGAGAACAATATTCTTGTGTTTTGCAAACTTGTCTTCAAAGTATTCAGCATCGCGAGATTCGATGATATGGTTTGACTCGATATCAAGGAATCTCCGAGCATCACTCTTCTCGGCATACCCCAAGAAGATCGCCTTCGTAGTCCTTGTCCCCAGCTTCTGAATCTTCAGATCCGGGAGCTTCACATAAGCCAGACACCCCCACACTCGAATGACATTCAAGTTAGGTCTGACTTTGAACCAGAGTTCATACGGAGTTATGTCGGATGTTGCATATGGCACTCTGTTCAGAATAAACGTTGCCGTTAGTGCAGCTTCTCCCTAGTAACACTTTGGAAGACCCGCAGTCAACAGCATGGAGTTCATCATCTCTGTCAACGTTCTGGTCTTCCTTTCTGCTACTCCATTGGATTGAGGAGAGTACGGAGCCGTTGTCTCATTGATAATTCCATGTTCTTTGCAGAATGATAAGAATTCATGAGACCGATACTTCCTGCCTCGATCACTCCTTAACCTCTTGAGTTGTTGTCCAGTTTACCGCTCAGCCTCGGCCCTGAACTCCTTGAACTTCTCGAATGCTTCATCTTTAGACTTGAGCAAGTAGACGAAAACATACTTTGAGAAGTCATCGATGAAAGTAATGAAATACTTCATCCCAGCCTTTATAGAGAATTGTTTGAAGTCACAGATATCTGAGTGAACCAACTCCAGAAGATCTGTGCTTCGATGGACCCTGTGAAAGAGTTTCCTTGTGATCTTCGTCTGAGCATATACTTCGCATTTCTCTACCTTACCCCCACACTTGGAGATAAGTCCTAGACTAGACATTCTGTTAATCCTTTTACAATGAACATATCCTAGCCTATTATGCCACAACTCAAGAGAATAATCAGAAAAAGTGATTGCATTTATATTATCATGCTGGGTTACAACAAGCTGAATCTAGTACATTCCTTCAGTTTGCAAAGCTTTTCCGAAGAATGTACCCTTCTTGGACATCACCAACTGGCCAGCATTGATGTCCATCCACAAGCCTGCGTTGCAGAGCAGACTTCCAGAGATCAGGTTCTTAGCAATTACTGGAACATGCTTTACACCTTGAAGCGTCAGAGTGTTCCCCGATGTGAGTTTCAGCTCCACCGTCCCGATCCCCAGTACTTCACACTATACCAAAATAGCCATTTTGGAACGGAGAAATTCTGTTCCAAATAATTTTTGGAACGCCTATATTCCGTGCCTATTTTTGGGCTGCCAAATTTCTTGGAACGGAATTAAAGTGTTCCAAGAAACATATATTGCAACGGTTTAAAGGCGTTCCAGATTTGGAACACCAATAAAGCGTGCCTAACAAAGTGTTTCAGATTAGTTTATGTTTTACTAACTGGAATGGCTAAAATGTGTTCCAGATTTGGAACACCATAAATGCGTTCCTAACATAGTATTTTAGATTTTTTTTGCCCATTTACTGTAATGACTAAAAAGTGTTCCGAGTTTGTGAAGGACAAATTTTGTTCCTACTTTGTTGTCCACATCATAAATAATATGTAGAAAATATATTACAACATAAGTGGTTATGCTATGAATTACAAAACCTGTAGAATTTCAAGAAAGTCTAAAGAAGTTTGTAACAAAATGGCAATTGACAATATCTTGTAATCGTAAGATTTTATGAATATAACTCATAAAATATAAATGAAAGTAAACAAACTTCCATAGCACAGATACATGCAAAATAGTTCATGTTAAAGCTACATAGACTAATAAGTTCAGAATGTATTACATAAATATTGTTAATACAACTTTACTAAACTAACTATCACGCTAAAATAATATCTGAGAGCTGTGAACAATTCCTCTTCCATTCCTCTGACACTTGAGAGTATCAGTCTTATCTATCGCTAGAGACCCATGATACGATGAGCTGATCTTAGGAGTCGATCTCATTCTCTATTCTTCCGACACTCTAGTGTTCTTTGGACTGCTTGATAACACACGAGGGAATATTGGTAGCATTTCGTCCAGCACAGGTTGCACATCCGACAACGTTCTTTGCCTCGAAGAGTAAAAAAAGATCAGAGGAATCTAGCGGTATCCGAAAAGAACCTGTCTAGTAGTTATTGCGGAGGACTTCCATGTAAACTGCATACCTTTGTAAGAAAAGAAGAAACCAATATAATGTTAGTTGGAACAGATGGAACCTTGACAAGATTTCAACAATAACATTGGTAATGTGTTTTAAAACCTGTAAGAACTTCTGTGAATCTTGTAGAGGTCCTAGTTTGTACTTCCTTTGTACATGGCCGATAGGGCTGCTAGCACAGCTCTGCGCGACCCTGTCGATTCTTAGGCTAGATAGAGTTCTTGGATGAAGAGAAGCCGACAATAAGGCGGTCAAGCCTAAAAACCAAGACTCAACCTGCTCCCTATCTTTGCATATCTATACACCAAAAATGATATTGGAGCAAATAATCAGCACATATAACCAACAAGTACAAGAGAACAAACTCAAGGGGAAACATTACCAAGTCAAGTGATCGTTCGCCATTCTAATAAATAAGTGAGAAAGATTGAGAATCCTTCTCTGGTTGAGGCTGTCGCAGGAAATTTACCTGCAGAAAGATCATAATATTCTGGATAAGTTTCACGTTTTATATTCAGAAGTGAAGACTTCAACAGCAGTAGCTATGTAGGAAGAGCAACAGCAGGAGAGATATTCCTGTGTGCTTTGTGTGTATGTTGGTAGTCCGTGTGTAGAACAAAATGTGTGATATCATTGTCTTGTGTCAATATCCAGTCGTGTGTCTGGAAAATATCTACTCATCCAACCAAAATGTTATACAGTTGACCAACTAAACCTATTGGCACAATATTTCTACCTCAAGATGTGTCAGGTGGTTACCAATTACCTGAATACAAACAGGACTTCATGCTAGTGTGCTACCACATGACTTCATGTCAGGTGGTTACGAATTACAGGCCCTCTGTCGACCATCTACCAAGAGAGATGGACAAGCAGCCGACCCTAATGACTCTACAAACCCTAGAAAAGCACTTCTTCCCTTTGCAAGCGAAAGCAGAGAGGAAATCGAAGGAAAGCCCCAGTGTCGAAGGATAGCTAAACCTTATCCTCGACATCAGGAGGTAAGTTATTCCCTACCTATTGGAACATTAATTTCACTCACTTTGTCAGTGTCAACATCATCAAGAACTTCAGTAATAGTTGCTTCATCACCCATTCCATATTCTGTCATAGCTTGTCTCAACTCATCTCTTGTTATATACCTTGCAAAATCGGACAATGACAATGAAGGTAAGAAGCTGCAAATGTAAATTATTTATATACTACACTAATAGAACCTTTATGAAAAGAGAAAATATAAACTAAAAGTTACAAAATAAGCAAAGATTTGAATGCGTAAAAGTGTAATATAATCTTATTAGGCAATATAATTTACATGTAGTACGCATCATAGTGCTCACCCGCTATTATCCTTGTCAAAATATTGGAAAGCTTTCAGCAAGTGTTCATCTTTCTCCAATTTATGACGATGCATGGTGGCAGTGATGAACTCAATATAATCTATGGTACCACTTCGATCAACACCTGCCTGCACGTATAAACAAATACAAAATAAATCTAAGGAAATCTTTGTTGGCAAAGAAGGAACTTTGCGTTGGTGTCATTTTGGTATCAGGTTGAGCGCTCAATGTTCACAAGTTTGGTAAAAGTATAAAGAAAAGGATTCAGATACGAGTTTAATACCACATTGGATAATTAGTCCAAAATCAAATATTATGGCTATGTATCAACTCGTCTTTGGTATCAGAAGAAAAAGCATGAAGTGACATTGGGCGCATTCTTGATCAGCTATTATATGGATTGTTGAATGGTCTAGTTGATGCAAAACCAATGTGCTAACATGTGTGATGTGTACAATCGTTCTACGACAACTTACTGCTTCCATAAGCTGCTTCACTTCTGCCTCGGTAAGCTTAGACCCGAGTCGAGACAATCCAGTCCTCAATTCCTCATAGGTAATTGTGCCACTCTGGTCTGTGTCCATGTTCTTAAACATCTGCTTCAAACCCTTGATATCCTCCTCTGATAGATTCTCTGCAATAACCTTAACCAGAGCATAAGCCAAAATCTAGGTCAGGAACTATATATATATCCCGTCATCACCCAAAACTTTGGGAGAAGTATATGGTTGATTAACATTTGGAAAATAAAACCTTTAGGGCAAGTTTCTTTAGCTTGTTCATTGCTCTGAATTGCTTCATTCTATTAAGAACCGCGCTGTCAATTGGTTTATCAGATGCTTCACCATCTTCTTTGAGCCATGGATGGTCTACTCGGAATTACATTTTCAGATAAGTTAGGGTCAACCTTGAACTTTTTTTTTTGATACAACTTGATATCCCGGAAAAAAAATGGACAAAAATAATTGTTTCTCTGAGTTTACCGAGGGCTTGAGCAGCAGTAATACGCTTCTTAGGGTCCTGCGTCAACATCTTTCTGATGAGGTCCTTCGCGCTAGGCGATATTGAAGGCCATGGGGCACTTTTGAAGTCGATATGGCCTTGCAATATAGCATCAAATATACCTTTCTCTGTCTCTGCGTAACAGTTGCAGGGATTCAAGATTGTCAATTAAATTTTTTTTCCATCATGGCTAAATTGTAACCAAATACGCTGAACTTTCAGGTTTTGTAACTAAATATCCTTACCCTTTTTTATTAACAACAAAATATCATGCACTATTGACAGTTTAATAGTGATTAAATATAGCTAAACAAGACCAAAATATCCCTCTAACAAATTTAAAAAAAAAATAGTCCCTACCCCAACAAGGGATAATGAGTTGCCTAGGTTTTAAAATAAATTTTTGACATTTTGATTTTTTTTAAATAAAAAGTAGTTACAGGACAACGGTCTTAGAAAAGTCCCTCTAACAAATTAAATAAATAAATCCCCAAATCCAGCAATTTTTTTGACATTTTGATTTGTTTTTAAAAAGTAGTTATAGGACAACGGTCTTAGAAAAGTCTGAATTAACTAGAAATATAATTGTCAACTAAATGGTAACTAAATAGCACAATAGTTCAGACTATTTAGTTGCTAATAAAATAAGGGTGTTATTGACACTCATGAAATGTCATCATGTACTTTTATTCTAATTTTATTCATTCAAAAGGATGACATTTTAGGAGCGTCACATATTATACCAGATTTAATGTATGGGTCAGATTTGAAATTTGAATGAATAAAATCAGAATAGGAGTTTAGGGTGACATTGTAGGAGAGTCAATAACGACACCCTAATTAATTCAGAAATTTAATTATAAAGTTGGCATTAATGAAATAATAACTTTGAATATATACCTACCTGCCCATAATGGAGGAACGCCAGATAGAACCGTAATTTCTGTTTTTGAATCAAGAAAACAAAAGTAATCAGGAGGTAAGTTATTCCCTACCTATTGAACCGTAATTTCTGTTTTTGAAACAAGAAAACAAAAGTAATCATCGGGTGTTCGAGTAAATTCATAGGAAGGCAAACCCTGTCCCATGGATTCGACAACAGTAAGGAGTCGAGGCCTTAAAATATTAGAGATTTGATATCATACCCGACCTTTAAGTGTCAGAGTTACTCTTGATATCATTGGCGACCCTTGGTATTAGTTAATGTCAGATTTGACAGTGGTATCGTATTGATACCTGATTGCACTTTTGTATACATGGTATCAGTTTCAAATTTTGGTATTCGATTGGATACCTGATATCTGATTGGGTTCAGAGTTAAAAGCAAGACATGAGGTGCTATATAGGTGGCAGTATGGACTAATTGGTGTCCGGGTTGACACTTGGTATTCGAATGGTATGCTTTGGTGTCAGACCTGGTATTAGTATCCTATTCGACCCTTACATCAGATTTGGTGTTGGATACTATATTTGATTTTAGTATCAGAGTTGATACTCGAACTACAAATCTAACTCTTGGTACCAGATTGTTGTTACACACCATATTTGTCCAATGTATCAGTAATGATACATTCGACTCAACCAAACATAAGGAAACATATTACCTATGGTGGCAAGAGCTATCCATGGATATGAAAACAATGAATCATAGAGTACCTGTGTTGCCTGTTGAACGAGTATCTTAAGGAGGGTTGATATATTCAGATATATCAGTAAACAAGAGCATGGGGTCTCCTAGCATAGCCTAAATAATAGAAAAATTGATTTCCTGTTGCAGATACCTTTTGAGTGAAGTAAGGACCCAGAATATATGGGGGTTGTCTTCGAAAGTCTGGGAGTAGTATAGGAGTGTAGGATTTACAACCCATGGCCGTTCAGTCTAAAAGGGGTTAGATGTTGACCCACAAAGTGACATAGCCGTAGACATAGGCCTCATATCAGACAGCCAACAAATTAAGTAGGTAGAAAGATGTAGCAGAGATATATGACACTGCCCTTGTTTCATAGAGGTAGGTTGAGTGAGTAGGATAGGACATGTGAAGTATAGGGTCAACCAATATCTTGGGACAACTCCTAGCAAGAAATCCTAAAGGAAGATGCACCCTGGGTAGGTATGGCTTAAAGAGTAGTCTACACAGTGATATATGAGATTTCATGGTATCAAACCCCAACTGTTCTATTAGATTTGCTTCTTATAACCAATACATAGCCTTTATGTGGACTTTCCTTTTATTAAATTGACACCAATGGATGATGAGACTTGAACCCACTATTTCTAAATTAGAACCTTATCTGGCACCTTAGGCAATTCTGCAATATGTATTGCTACTACTGTGCTGTTACTTTTTCTCCATATATTTTTCGATAAAGCTATTAAGATGTGAGAAATTGGTAATGACACAACTTAAGTATACAAATGTGGTTAAGATCGGGTATGGAATACCAGTTTGAATAGGGACAATAGATATTAGACTACTGGCACTGTTCCTATACAAATTTCTACAGGAAACAAAGGAGTACCAATATTACGACTTGTTTTCAAAATCTGAGAATGGTAGAAGTATAAGATTATGCTCCATAACCATTCGAGGCTGCAGGGGGCATTTCCTTAACTAAGGAAGGGAAACAATCAAGTAGATGCATGAGTAAAGAAACCTACATGTGGATAGGAATATGGGGATCACTTTGTACAGCTATATTGCAACAAGAAAGATAAGAAATGGACTAAGATAGTAGTGACAACACTAGATAGGTACCTGGATACCCCACCAGTGTAGTTAGTATGGGTAGGTTTGCCATCACTTGTGTACTGCAAAATTGAGCAACAGAATTGTAGGACTAGTACAATTCTATGACTTTTGAATGCATGTTCTGTAATGCAGGAAGGCAACAGAGAAAACATCCTTTGAAATGCATCTAGATACCTAGGAAGTGGATAGACACCCACCCATATGCCTATATAGGACAGACCCAAGTAGTTACTTATAAGATTAGATGAGAAAATAACAAAATTATTTCTTGTTATTATAATGTGTGATAACAAATAAATCAAAAGAAGACCATATTGAAAAGCATAGCCAGGCATACTCCTCTCACTATGCATAGTATATTCCTAGCATACCAAACTCCATTTTCATAAGAAGATTCTATATAGTATTATAGCGATTCAACAGAAGGTAAATTTTATCTCAAGAAATTAAACGAAATTTTGATTATAAGACATCTACAAATCATAATTTTCAATAAGTTAGATGTTATCATTCAAGCATTATTTCAATCTTACTCCATAACCATCAAGCAGCAATGATACAACAAGCTACACCTACTGAATACATCTCTTGTCCTAGACTAGTAGTATAACATAAACTATATATAAATAGTGTGTCTGACATGTAACAGGATGTCTAAACTTATTCTACATGGAAAGGTTCCTTTTTCTTGATGCATCCTTGCTCATAGAACCTCCTCAACAATTTTGATTTTATATTTCTACCAAGTCTGATGACTTTTTGACGCCATCAGAAACTTTGAAGTGCCTATAACTAATTCTATATGACAGACAACAACACAAATAGCATGCATGTTCGACAAATTGCTGTCGGACAAGAACTTTTTTTTGCAATCACATAGCAGACATGAAGAATTAGTTGAAAAATTAATTTAACCATCAAAATTAGTCGAACAAAAGTAGTCTACTTGGGAACAGAACATTAATTTAACTGTCAGAAGTAGTTGAAAAATTCCTACCAAAGAAAAATCACAATGTTTCTCCGAAACTACCTACTAACAAAAATTCCAAAGAAGAAACACAATATTTTGCAAATAAACCAAAAATAAAAAGGGCATACAAATATGTTAGGGTTTCAAAATAATCATAGATTTCAATCATACGCATAAAAAAGAGCATACAAATACCTTAGGGTTTCAAGCGAGTGTGAGGACGATGAGAGACAAGGAGAGGGAGAGCCGAGGACAGCGAGACATGGACGCGAGACGAAGACGGACGAGAGATCCGACGATGATCCGACGATGACGATAGAGAGACGAGGACGACCGTGATCCAAACGTCGTGATCCCAACGTCGTGATCCCGTCGGTGATCTCAGATGAGATCCCGCGTTGTGAGGAGGCGAGTTTTTAGTTCCCGCCAGAGAATTTGATAGAGGGAATTGTGAAAAAAAAGGAAAGAGAAAGGAAATATGACAGGGACTTCTATGCTTTTTGCTAAATACACGTGAAAAGCATGTGATTTAATTTGTGTTAAAGTTTCATTTGGAATGGTTTGGGTGCGTTCCAGAATAAATAATTTTTATTAAAAATAAAAAATAAAATATTTGGAACGCTTTTTTATTTTGGCACTGTTTTTGTCCGTTCCAAAACCTAGGTACGATAAATAAGTGTTCCAGATTGAAAACGTCTAGTGTTCCAAAATGGCTATTTTGGTGTAGTGTCAGCTTGTGCCTGGTTTGCCATTATGACCTTTGTCTGAACAGACATGGCAGGTCGTACCAGTATCTATCCATCAGTCCAAGTCAGCCCCCACAGTTGCAACCTGTGCTATCATGGCAACTAGATTAGTAATCATAGAAACCTTACTACGCTCACCTTGTTCTTTGGGCTTGGACTTGCATTCGGATTTGTAGTGGCCCTTCTTGCCATAATTGAAGCAAGTCACATGGGACTTGGACTTCTGCTGCTTGAAAGCAGGACCCTTCACTTTCAGATTCGTGAAGTCCTTCTTTTTGCGATGAGAAGCAGCATGCTTCATCTGGTACTCTCTGGTTTGGACCAGATTTGCCTTTGCCAGTTGTTTGGACAGAGTATCCATCTTCTGTTGAGAGCGCATCTCGTCCTCAATATGGATCTCTTGCAAGAAATCTTCCAAGCTAATTTCCATCTTCTTTCGATGCATCCTTGCATAGAAGTTGCTCCATTCTGTAGAAAGTTTCGCGACGATCTCTCCAACGACAAACTTGTCGCCGAGGGGCATGTTCTCGTCTTTTAGTTTCTGACGCAACTTCAGAAACTCCTTCACTTGGGGCAGCATCGCCTTCTCGCCTTCGAAGGTCCACTTGTGATATTTTTCTACCATGAAGATCTTGGACCGGTTCTCGTCATCTTCATAGAGCTTTCCCAAGGAGTCCCATATCTCTTTGGCATATGTCTTCTTGGAGTAGGACTCTGCCAGAGAGTCTTCCAGGGAATTGAGTATCAGTAGTTTGTATATACTGTTTTCTCTCTTCCACTTCGCTTGCTTGGTCGTAGCAGCGGCCACAGCCGCAGCAGATCCAGTGGTTGGAACGATCGGTTCTTCTTGACCTTTCGTCTACAAATCTGGAAGTGTTCGCCATCGAATTTCTCCAACTTGTTAAAGCCGGTATCGATGAGCGAAGCACGAGAATTATCCATCTTCTCAATAAAGCTTTGAGATTATTAGTGCCGAGGCACAATTATCGATGGAAAATTCTGAAACTGAAATAATTGTACACACAACGTTTCAAATGCAGCACCTTAAAGAAGATGTGCAACAGAGATCCTGGAGGATTCTGAAATTACGAGGATCTAAAAGATTCTACGTAATACACAAAAAATCTAAAGAGACTTTGTGCAAGCAACTATCGGTAGTAGAGCTTCTAAAAAGAAGTTACTGTAAAAGGCAACAGCAGCGATGACAGGCGAGAATGAGATGCTGGGGTGAATGAACCACCGTTGCTCAAAGCTTTATTCGCCCCACACGAGCACGAACAGCTTCCAGGAACCAGCAAGTTCACGAAGAACTTCTGGAACGCTCGTAAGTCAATATTTGAGACTTGAACGGGCTTCCTGGACTTAACAGACTCCCTCAACTCTCTTCTTGGTGCATCTTTCAAAGGAGGCCAAGGGGCTCTATTTACAGAGTGGAGTTGAGACTTTACCTCTTCTCCTATCCGATGTGGGACTAAAATACCAATACTCAAAAATAGAGTTTGATATTTTAGATCATCCCACAATCAGCATAGAAGTGTGCCAGTCCACGCCTGCCCCCCGAACACTCCCGTGCATGCACGAGACAATCCTGGAGTCCGCGTCCGAGTCCGAGCTCGCACAACAAAAATCAACTTGCATCCTTGTTGGAGTTAATCCTTTTTCCTTCTAGGAAAGTACTCCCACATGGCATAAACTTATGCCCCACTACACCTCATGTTCACACCTCAACACAAGCAATGCATTATATTGAGATACTCACCATTTGGTGTAGCCGATGTGGGACTATCTTTTCTAGTCCAAAGGCAAAAACACCAACAATAAATACTAACTGCTCATCGTGTGACCTCACAGTAAATTCCCAAAGCCTATAAAATATAATTTCTATAGATGTTAATTATATAAAAATTCCCAAAAATTCTAAATAATCTAAAAAAATTCTAAAATATTCTAAAAAATATTTTTAGTCATTTAGAGCCTAAATAAAAATATTTGGTCCAGAAATACCCCCGTATGACCTTACAGTAAATCTTGAAAGTCCTTAAAAATAATAAAACCTTAAATATTAAATACCTAAAAAAATTCAAAAATTGTAAAAAAATATAAAATAGTTAAATAATACATATATAAGCTATCTAGAGGTCATATGACCTTAATATGGTCATAGCCCACCTACAAGCTTTGACATCACTCCCAATGACCATAAAATTAATCGTAAACAAATAAAATTTAAAATTTAAAAATTTAGGAAGTGGGCTTACAGAGAGGGCTGTGGGGGGGGGTTCTCTGGAGTGAGCCGGAGCGGCCATGAAAGGAGGAGGAGAAGTTGAAGAGGGAGGAGCTGGCGGAAAGAGAGGAGGATGAGGAAGATGAAAGAACCCCTTCGAGATTTTTTTAAAAGGATCGGGAGTTTCACTCTATGGGAGCAGCTTTTGAGGTTTTACGCAACCGTCAACATAGATGATACACTCAAAAAAATTCAAAAAAATTACTAAAATGGCATCTAAAATATGCTTGGCAATTTTTTTGCACATGCATTACTTGATGGTTATCAACAAACCGTCAATATAAAAAATGTTCTTTCTTGACGGATCCTTCGAAACCGTCAAAATATATGCTATAAAATTGCTAAAGTGGCAAAAAATTTGCCTTCCCTCGACGTAAGCCTAAAACCGTCAAGATAACCACTATTCTTGATGGTTTTCGACGACCGTCAACTTATAAACCGTCAAGAATGGTCATTTTTCTTGTAGTGTCTATGTAATGGTGGATTTATTGTTGGGCGCGTGCGAAAGCGTTTTCCAACCCACGACCAAAACTAACCCCCGTCTAACAGACACCAAGCACAAGATGAAGAAAAGTATATGGCGGTGACGTACGTCACCTGGATAAATATAACCTTTAATAACTTAGATAAAATTACAAGATTGGCATAACTCATGTTGAACCCTTTGCCCTAATAGGTTCAACCCCCTCACCACTCTCAAGAAGAAAAACATAATATTACAATTGAGATCACTCACCAACCCGTAGCAATCTCCATAACCGAAATTGACGACTCCTCGATTAGATCTTCTTCTTCTTTCTGTCTTGGATGGCGAAGTCCTAAGAACAAAGTACGGACTTTCTCTTAGATTTTTTTATGGACAAGCACCCCGAATCTCGACTTTTGTGCTTTGTGCTTATACTTTGTGCCTCCACCCTCACCCCATATATATAGGATGAGAAAATCTTATTTTAGGTCGTAATATGATTTCTTAATTAGGAAGCCCTCAAATAAGAATCCTATTACACCTAAAATAGCCCATCAATTATTCTATTTTAGACCATAACAAGATTTCCTAAAATAAGAAACCTATTATATCTAAAATAACACAACACCAATTATGGATATCCAAATCTAATTAAATCAAATATTTAATAAGATTTGGATTCCACAAGTATGTTGTTACCAAATCCAGACTGGACTCCAATAATCTCCCCCTCCAGTCTGATGAGAGGGTATTGACCCCGGGTCCTCAACTCGACACCATGCCTGTCATTCCACGACAGAATTCCTGTTCCCCCATGCCACTGATCTCCAATCCCCTGAGTTTATTTGCATCTTCCTTTGTCTCCAGCTCCTCGACCATCACGTCGATGCTAGCTGCCATACGTAGACCCTCATGCACCACTGGGATCCTGTTGATATTAATGACATGACCAAGACCGAAGTTACTGACGATCAGCCTTAGAGTAAGTCTTGGCTACTTGTTCTCGACTTTCGTCTTCCATCGGAAAGTATTAACGTTCCGACGAGCTTCTTCACCCTTGGCTGGCCCAACCAAGTGGACGGTGCGGTTCTTACAAGATTCGAACTCCTGAACATGCCCACCTTTGTGTCCGAACATGAAGCTCTCCCATACAAATGCGTCCTCGAGCAGAACATCACATACTGTGCATGACGTCGATGACCCACAGCTACCCATGAACTGTGTGAATGATGATGCTCCTGTCTCAGATTGAGTTTGCTGTAAACCTTGATCTCCTTTCTGGCTTCGAACTGCTGAAACCGATGTCGCTCCGTAAAGATTTGGCAAACCACATGTAGCCAAATCTAGATCCGTAGAGCAACCCTACCTGGAGACCGACCAGCTGTCATGGGACCGACAGACAGACCCTCAATCTTTGACTCATCACCATCCGTCGCTTTGTGTAACACCCCTGAATTTTTGGTTTTATTTTATTTTATTAATTTTCTTTAAATAGGATTTTATGGAATTTATGAATATTTTTTATTAAATAGTTATTATTATAGATGACCTTAGCCATGGTTAAGATTTGGAGACAAGACGACTAAGAATTATGACACGGATAGTGTGCACGTATGCTTTGACTAGTATTTTAGCCATGATAGGGAAGGCCGAGCCATAGGTGTGTTCTAACAAGGAAAACCAGGCCAAGTTGTGACTTAACCCCCACCGATAATTTATTTATTTAATTATTAGATTATTGACTTTCTAGGAGACCCGGTTGTACCAATTTAGCCCCGACTTGACCCGAACCAAATCCAAATCTAAATAGACATGTAGTACTCTCAAATACCTTCATGTTGACATATATTTTGTATATATATTTTATTAATATTAATATGTTTTCAATTTTGGAAAGTTTCTATTTATAGAAAGTGTCTACGTGTAATCCTAGTATAATCCTAGTTAGCATTACTTTATATTTGACCCAGAGTCCAACCCAAACCTATTTAGGCATGTTGGGAATTAATATTTATTAATAACCATATATATTTAATATTTATTCAGATTTAGATTGTATTTATATTTAGAAATCTAACTAGTTCCATATTAGGAAACCTTTTATTTAAATCCTCAATCAATCAATTAGCCAACTCACCAACACCCAAACAAATCAAAGAGGGCCACTCTTGGCTGACCAAAACAGCCCTCCCCCGTGTATATTTAGCCAACATCCTATTAGGAATAGGTTTTCTATTATACTACATGCATGCAAGCCAAAAAGCCCATATATATACCTACTTTTAGCCAAACCCAAACCCTAACTTAATTCTCCCTTCTTCTTCCTCTCCATAGCCGACCAACCCCCTCTCCCTCTCCAAATTTTGGCAGAACCTCCTCCATCCAAATCCATCATCTTCATCCCCTCCATCATACAACTCTTTCTCCTCCATAAAAACACCTTCTTTCATCCTTTTTCCATCCAAACTTCACCAAACAAACCCTAAAAACTCCAATTTCTCCATCTAACCATCTAGAACCATTACCAACCCTTCCAAACTCATCAAAAGAGGATTAGCAAGCAAGGATAGCAATAAAGGTGGAAGCTTTGGCAAGGAGAAGCCTCCACAACCCAACTAGCAAGGACTTTTGGTAAGAAATCCAAAATTTTCCATCTCAAACCTATGCTATAAATCTTTAGAAATTATGCTATTATTTCTGTAAAAATAGTTTTTTGATGTCTCTTGGGTAGTATTTTTCACCCATACAAGTTTCATGAATTATGATACCTATTATTATGGTTCGGTAGAGCCAAAACTTACCACGTTGTGAAGAAACTATAAGTTTCTATAGGATTTTTTCAAAACTAAATTTTATATAGGTTAATATATCTAAATTAGGATTTTTAAGCATTTTTTTCACTAATTTATCAATTTAATTCTGGTCGGAAAAATTATAGGTCAAAACTAGTTATGTTCGGGTGACTTGTTGACCTAGAAGATTCCAAACCATTAGTACCATGAAACATGTCACGACCCGGCTCCCGAATAATCGGACACGAGTCAGACACGTCCAGCCTTCGTCGTTAGACATGACAAAGTAAGCTGTACCAATCTAGGGAAATCTAACCAGAAAAATATGACAAGCACAAATCACAACATCTATAAACGAATCCCAGAATCCAGATACATGTCTAAAAGTTATTACATTCCAGCAAATGAAAGTAAAGTCTGATAGTCTCAAATACAAACAGAATAGAACTACTAAGGTAATGCTCTAGGCTTCCTCAGCCTCTAAGTCAAGAGCAACTCCAGCTGGCTCTACTGTATCTACTGGCTCTCGGCCATAATATATATCACACAGGGCCTCCATCTCACCTGCAACATATCCTAGTCAGGAGCGGAGCAAAGTACAGTTCTAGGTAATGAATAAGAACATGATTTGGAAATAAGTACAGGAGAACAGGAAATATGAAATACAGGAAATGAACAGGAAAGTACAGGAAATGTAAAGTACAGGAAATATAAAGTACAGGAAATGTAAAGTACAGGAATAAAACTATAATCCTGAAGTACAAGACATGACAAGTGCACCATGTTTGAAATACAACTAGCCTATGTGACCGACTGGAGTAAGTACAGGAGCATGTACAAAACTACATGAATAAGGTACGGCTTAGGGCCCGCGTGCACGATACGAGGCCTAAGCTATCTACATGAATATAGTAACCGGGGTTTGGACACATAGCTAGTGTATTTTTCCACCCGACACAAGTAAGTACAAGAACAGGAAATATAGGAATACAAGATATCGTGTCATGACGTGTCACAAGAATGGTACAAGATATGTAAATGCACATGACTGTAGAAAAGTACTTACCTTGCTTCGGGGAATCAAGTGTACTAGATAGAGCTGGATGTCCTCCTGGTTTAGTAGGTACACGTTGATTAATTTCTAAAATGAAAATATCTTACTAAATATTGCCAACTAACCAATTAGCCATTGCTTACTTGTTTAACTAATTATAGATATAATTTAGCTAGGAATATTATTGTACAGTTAACTAATCTATCTATATAAGAATACTAATTTCTGTGGCAATTAAACTATAAATATTTGAGGAAAACCTTGGTTAGTTATTTTTAGAACAGTTGTTTAGAATAGAAACACAATTATGACATCACCCAATCATTCTAATCTAAGCAGGTACTTAGTATGCCTGGGCTCTTTATCTTGAAATCATACTCACACCAATCTCTAAAGTTCAACAATTTTGCAACTCTATGAGATACTCCCAATTGGCCTAACAATATACTAAACTATTTATGTTCCAAATAAACTCAACAAAACCATCTAATAATAATAAAATGAACTATATTCCGGGAACATCAACTTATACTAAGGTTCCCCACTTATTTGTCAATTGAACACATAACCTGCACCTGAGAGTCATACTAAGCAAACTCAAGAAGCATATATGATTTATTAAAAATAAACATCCAAAATCTAATGGTCATATCCTTATTTAAATCCACAACTAAACACAACACAAGAAATCCCCTGCACTCGACACCCAGTTCAGTCAATACCACCTGACTCCACATCACTGATCTCATCAAATGTAATAGCTCAATCAGTTTAGAAGAAAATAAAAAAGATTAAATTGATATACAACCAAATTGAAAATTGAAACAAAAAAAAAGAAATTACTGTTCCAAACTCAGGAGAGTTTTGCACCCCAACCTCGAAAGAGTTTTCGCACCCAATCCTGCATCAAACGCACACTGCGTGGATACGACGGCACTGGACAGACACACACGAATACGATCTGGACACACAACTCCAACACTTCGGACACGATTGCCATGCATAATTGAAATCCATCAATTCGAACTCCCTGTATCCCGACCACAACCCCGACTATTCATATTAATTTGACTATAAATTAAACACACATAATTACCAAAAATAATCGAATCATACCTAGAAAGAATGAGTCCAACTCTGAAACTCACACACAGTCGTAGAATCAGACACGGGCCTCTCGTGTTCAGAATGCTTCTACAATCTGTTTGGCATTTCAACAAACAAGTGGCATTCAGAAAATAGGGTCGAAACTCAAAAGTACACGATTTAAACCCCGATGTCAAGGATCAAAGCTCCGACCAATTCTAATAGTAAGAACTTAAGAGTTTCAAATAATTTCAGAAAATAATCCCCATCCATTCCCAGATCATCAAGAATGCAATAAAACTAGGATTAAAAAAATATAATCACGAAACCAAAATGGATCATCAACAATTGAATTCATAGATCTGAGAGAGTAGTCATCACGACAAGGACTTACTATAGATTAGAACCTGAGAGGAATTGATCCTGACGAATCAACCCAAATTGACAGCGTTCAGTCAAACTTTACAAATTCTAGCAAGATCGAAAGGAATTTAGAATTAGACAGTCTAGATCGAGTCTAGATCAATCTAAGAGTATAGGAACAAGTAATCGACTCACCACGACGTTACTGCGTCAACCCGGAGGAGATCGCAGAAAGAGGATCGCTCGGAGGACGAACGCGGAAGGGTGATGTCGACACTGGGAAGGCTCGCCGAGATGCTTGCCGGATTCGTCGAGAATCGACATGCTCTGACCGTCGATTAGCACCACGAGTGTCATGACCCGCACCCTAGAGTTAGGGCACGAGAACGTAACAACGCACAGCCTACGCCGCAGTGTCGGCGATAGAACGATGTCCTAGGTCTCAATGCATCTAACAGTATAAGACTAAACAGTTTATACTCCCCGAATGGGGGTGACATAGCAGAATGTAAACTCAATCACATCTAAGGTAGAGCATAAAGGAAGATAGATAAAACATGAAATCGAAAAGAGATACAACAGATAGAAGTCTAAGTGTCTAAGATACAAACTCAGAATACATCTCAAAACCCAAATACAGTAATCGATAAATACAACTCAAGATAACTGAAAATAAACTATAAGCAAAAACCCTAGCTATCTATGCAACCTCTACTGTCTCCTCTAGGCTAGCAGGCAACCTCCAGGCTATCTGTAAAATTTATCAACAGGTCCAGTCAGGACAGGAACGAGCACATCTCATCTAAAAAACCCAAGTAAATGACAGAGAACTATAAAGCAGTTATAGACAGTTGTATTGATGAAAATGGCAGTTTATATTCAGGTGATGGTAAGGAAGACAAATAAAGTGCAAGAAAAGTAAATACTAAACAAGAGAAGAATCATAGCAATAAAGACTGTAAAAATAGAACTAGTTGAACCAGGGTAATATGATATAAAGTCCAGGCAACAATATAGACCAGTGTAACTCCAATGTAAGTCCAGTACAGGATGAATATCATACAAGATGAATCCAGTAAGGGACGATTCCAGTCATAGTGATCAATGATTCCAGGGTGAGTCCAACCTATACTCTAGCAGTGTATTTTAAAATACCGAGATCGACATGTAAACGGCTATAGATAATCCGGCACATCATACACCTGGCCGGGTGTGAGATGGCTATCATTCCAGTATGATTCCAGCAAAAGGGTGATTCCAGAAATGGGGTATGTCTACATGTCTTACTCTAGTATTTTTGCTCCCAGCAAGTGAATCCAGAAATTTGACACAATGATTCAAGATGAGTCCGGCCAGTAATATGATGATACCAGTAAATGATTCCAGTAAAAGATTTCAGCAGGTGATTCCAGTAATAGAAGCCGAAAATGATGATACCAGTAATAGAGGCCAGAAAATAAATGTGTGTCGTATACATGAATCCAGAAATATCCACACGTGTTGTAACAGAGAATTGCATACAACTAACTAGAACTAAAATATAGTAATTGACAAGTAAATGAGAGAACTATCAGAGAATGTACTCGCCTGATACTCTGAAAAGAGTAGTGTAATTTCAGATGTCTGCACCAGAGTCACAATATCCTAAATAGAGCAGTACAGGTTATAATGTATTTAAAACTAGGTAAATAATGTTTATGATGCAATCTATATGATTTCTAGACCAATCTAGGTCAAAGTCAACTCTTGGTCAACTCTGGTCAACTGCACTAGTCAAACTAGGTCATGTCCTAACCCAGCAAGTCTTATTAGGCCTAACCAAGACTATCCTAGCAAGCACACATCAATACAAGGCTATACAAGCCAACATACACCCAACTCTATATAGCATGCAATTATTCAATACTCAAATAGGCAATAATTCGCATTGGATATACACTAGGTAATCTATTACTTTAAGCTATATATGTCTACACATATATACACATGCATATATTGGTATTCAACATTAGGTCTATAATCATGGCATTTCAAATGGTTATATAAACTTATATATTACAACACAATATGCTAACATATATATAATATACATACATAGCTAAGTTAACTATATTCATAAATACTTATTTAAGAGACTATGTGTGTGTATGTGAACATGGCAAAGGGGCAAGTAAGGGTTAAATGGGCATACATAGTGTATACATATCAAAGAGTGTCAAAGTGTAAGTGAACAATGTGTCAAGTGTGATAGTGTCAACATAGTGTAAGGGGGTACATGAGGTAATATAGGATTTGTGTTAACATAGAACATTACATCTCATTAACTTGTATATTGCATACACTATATCTATTATTACATTACATTCATGCTTGCATTCATTCATCATTCATTTATTCTCTTGCACCACTATATGCACCATACATTACATACTATGGAACCTACATATTCATTACAAGCCATACTTATACATGCTTACATTAGATAGGATACTTACACCTCATACATCATTTATTTAAACATTTACTCATGCTTGTATTCTCTATTTAATTACATAATGTATATACATTAACATGGGTTAAAATCAAATAGAATATTATATTACACACAAGGGTGCACAAAATGCATATGCCGAATAGTAACTCCTACTAATAATCAATACTGTACCATCTCAGTATGAATTAAAATCTAGGATTAAAGTATTTTATAGATCTATGTGTTAGCTTTCCGAAACTTCAAACGGATCGCATTTTCGTTTCCGGAAACTTCCGAAATCGCGAAACACCGAGAACGCGTTTGTCTTTCGTACAGCTGACACGCAAATAATTCTCCAGAAAGTTATATAAAGAATTAGGCCTATTAATATATGTTTTTAGAAAGCTAACTTCAATACGCTTCTTTTAAAAAAACGGGAGATTAAACCGAGCTTTGAGCTAGAAGTTATGACATTTCTAAGTTAGGGCTGAAATTAAAAACGTGGATAAAATTCATGACGGATTTGGGCAGTTTGAGACAAAAGAACACAAGTATATAACATAATATATCAAGAACTCACTCTCTACACTAATATATATATATATGAGACACTATAGAACACATCTCCAATACAAAAATATGAGATTAAACATGTAATAAATCATTCATACATAACAACGACACATAGTGTGTCCAAATTTGGGATTTTCCCATATGGACACAACCACAACACAAATGACACTCCTATGACCTCCAAATGGACACGAAATGGACACAAATAGAGATACAACCATGGGGGTCATTCCTATGGGTTCAAAATAGACCTATATGCATGAGAAAATGAAAAGGAGAAGGGATTTATACCTTCCGGTAGATCGAATCGAAGAAAAGCCTTCCCGGAGCGACACCGACACGTAGAGATTCTAAAAGGACACGAACGAGCTCCGAATCCTACCAAACTTGGGTAGCTTCCTCCTTGGGTAGAATGGAGAAGGAAAGAAGAAGATTTGGTGGCAAAATGGAAGGATTTGGTGGAGAAATTGCTAGGGATTGCTCTCTAGAAATTTGGGAAAGAACAAGAGAGGGAGTGTGGATGAGAATAATGAAATGAACTTGAGCCTATCCTCTCACAAAGTAGCTGGCCATATGGGGCTATTTGTCCTATTATGGTAAGGTCCAAAATGCCCCCACTAACCTATTCTATGAGTACTAGGAAAGGGCTAATTGGTTGGGGCTAAATTAGTCATTCTAAAGTCTCTAATCACACTAACCTTATCCATAATAATTAGTCTAACCTCTAACTAAAATATTTCTATCATGTGGACTAAATTTAATATCATATGGGCCATGCCTAACTAGTGTGTGGGTCCCACTAGAGTCAAACTACCCCCGGGTTCCAGTTTCAAGTCGGATTGAGTTGAAATTCGAACCCGACTCAAATAACCCCAAAACAATATCATAAATAATAAAATAATATCAAAATAATTCAAAGAGGTCAAATGTAAAAATATTCTTAGGCCAAAAATGACATTAAAATATTATAATTATATGGTTAGGCTCTAGGTCAAACAGTCTCTAGGGTTTTACTAGCAAAACGTCAAAACCACAAGTCATTGATTTAAATAATTTTAAAATGATTTAAAATCACCAAAAATCATATCATGAATTAAATATAATTATTAAAATAATTATAAACAGGAAATTTCAAAATTACCCTCATTTGGAAAACTGGGTGCTACAACTCTACCCACCTTAGAAAAAATTTCGTCCTCGAAATTAAAATGTCCATACTCCTTCTAGGTCAAACCCCCATAATCAAGTCCCAGAACTTAAATAAAACATACCATCAAAAAGGACAACGTCCAGGGTCATGGCATACGGTGGTAGTGAAAGTCTCATCTAGGTATACTAGTCATGCTAATCCAAACGGTCATAGGGTATCAAAACACACAAGCAATCTAGGGTGCTAAACGAGAAAAGATACAGAAATAACAAATCATCAAAACTGTAAGGCGGTCTACCATCCTATATAAAAACTGGTACTTATCATAAAAATAAAGAAAAGTAACTACCCATTATCTTTAAAGGGTTCAGAAAAAGAAAATCAAAATCAAAGTTAAGGAATGAAAGCCAATTCCATGGAAAATTCCAATCACAATACATATTGAGAATATTTAGTCTCGATACGACCTAAGTTGATCAAATTAGGGAAATCAAGATTTAGGCAATATGGAGGACAGGTTTAACAAAGTCTGAGATCGAGCATACAAGGATGGAGATTCAGGTCACAATCAAATTTAATTCAATTAAGTACAACCCAAGATATAAATGTGATAAGAAAAGATAATCGAAGTCGATTTTGTCATGATTAAGGAAACTAGGATTCAATGATATTGAAAAACCCTTTTTAGAGAAAACAGGAAAAGATTTCATATGAAGTCAGCAAATCGTCCCTCTCTAATACTATCAGTTTATCATTTGCCAAATCATTTTTTCCCCACAAGTCCCAATATGAAATCAACCTCTATATTACTATCATCAAAATTTTATAACCTTCAGTCATCTAAACATTTACCATGATCACCATAGACAAAATTCCAAACTTCCAAAACATTTTCCACAAAGCATACCCCTCTTAATTAGGTATCAACACTTATCCATTTAATCAAGTTTCCAAAAAAAAAAATTTTACCTCGTTCTAAATTAGATCCGAAACCTCTAAATCCAGTTTATGGAATCCTTGGACTTGTTTAAATCAAGTCTCGTATTTACTAAACTCCAATACCACTATGTCACACAAAATTTATTCTTATTTATAAATCAACCTTCATATTTTCTTCAACGTTCACCTTCAAATATTTTTTTGAATTCTACAATTTTCTCCCAATCATCTAAAATAATTTCTATAACGTAAAATCCTTGTGTTCTCTCTGTCTCTAGTCACCCTATTACAATATCTAGTTCAATTTGCATAATCATTGGATACCATAAAATTCTCTTTTTCATTTATAATTTCTACATAGCCTCAGAGTAAAAGTTTCTTCAGAATCAATAACCAAGATTTTCTAAGTTCTCAAAACTAGGTTGACCTTGAACATCCTCATTAGTTTTTTTTTGAAATATATCCCTGAATTACTCATAACCAAAATTTTCTGCGATTGTTTCTAAATTGATAACTTTTATCACTTGATTCCATTCTAAACCTTTACCACATCTTCCTCTCAATTTTTCATATTTGACATCCAATATTTTGATTCCTACAAAATTATCATGTGATAACCAATTACATCTTTTCCGAACTAGATGATTTACGTCACCTCTTAATATTTCTCAAGCAAAATGATATGAAAATTCAAGAGTTTTCAAGGTATAGCTGACAGAATTATATACGAGACAGGGAATTGATGTAATCATGACAGGTATATAAGACAAGGAATGATGGTAATAAAATACTGGCAGGAAAAGAATGATAAAAGAATCTGTTCTGCTTATCTGTTTAAAAGAAGAACCCATTTTGAAATCAGAGCTATAATATCAAATCCAAAATAAGGCCTAGCAAAATCACTGATTTTTTGTATTAAGAAGAAATAAATTTGTAAGAAGTTACACAAGGTTTATAAAACAGCTAAAGCTACTCCTAAGTTAAATAATGAGAAGCAAAACAAAAATTCTCTTTTTTTTTCTTGAAAGACCGAACAAAAGTAGTGAAAACATGTTCGAAAATATTTAAGGTACAATCTGATAATCATATGCGTCTATCCAAAATTATGGTGCTCTAAATTCTCATCATACTAGTAAGCAAGGCTACGATAATCACAAAGTCCTTGACTTATGCATATACCTCTAGAATCATGGTATTTAACATTTTCTCGATGCCGCTAGCTTGGCTGCGAAACCTTAAATTCCCACACCCGAGAAATATATCCAAAGTCAGACTATATGTCCTCATCATGCTGGCTAATGTGACTATAGAAGACAAGATTTCTATAACTTAGATGACCTAGCCCATATAATTTCACTTGCCAAAAATTAAATTAAATCAACAATGAATACCAAAAAAAAAATCAAATTTATCAACGAACATCAAAATTCAAAAATGAACAAAATCCTTCAAATCATATATCTACAAACTCGGATGCTATAGCTAACATCAAGATTCAAAATTCCACAATCTTCATCAAAATCAATAAATACAAACTCAAATTCAATAATAATCCATCAAAATCAAATTTAATAGTAGAAAGTAAAGATAAATCAAATCAAGGAAAAAGAGTTTTCAAATCAGAATTGAACAAGATTCTCAAGGATCGTCCCAGGAATCTCTCAAGGGTTCCTAACTGTGATTGAGTACCTTCAAAAATATATCATATTCCTACTGCAGGCTATAGTGGTACTCTAGTTCGATTACCACTACACTTTTAGTCTCGACCTGCATGGGCCACCACTAAAAACGTGTCACGACCTGCACCCTAGTGTTAGGGCACGAGAACGTAACAACGCCCAGCCTACGCCGCAGTGTCGGCGGTAGAACGCTGTCCTAGGTCTCAATGCATCTAACAGTATAAGACTAAACAGTTTATACTCCCCGAATGGGGGTAACATAGCAGAATGTAAACTCAATCACATCTAAGGTAGAGCATAAAGGAAGATAGATAAAACATAAAATCGAAAAGAGATACAACAGATAGAAGTCTAAGTCTAAGATACAAACTCAGAATACATCTCAAAACTCAAATACAGTAATCCATAAATACAACTCAAGATGACTAAAAATAAACTATAAGCAAAAACTCTAGCTATCTATGCAACCTCTACTGTCTTCTCTAGGCTAGCAGGCAACCTCCAGGCTATCTGTAAAATTTATCAACAGGTCCAGTCAGGACAGGAACGAGCACATCTCATCTAGAAAACCCAAGTAAATGACAGAGAACTATAAAGCAGTTATAGACAGTTGTATTGATGAAAATGGCAGTTTATATTCAGGTGATGGTAAGGAAGACAAATAAAGTGCAAGGAAAGTAAATACTAAACAAGAGAAGAATCATAGCAATGAAGACTGTAAAAATAGAACTAGTTGAACCAGGGTAATATGATATAAAGTCCAGGCAACAATATAGACCAGTGTAACTCCAATGTAAGTCCAGTACAGGATGAATCTCATACAAGATGAATCCAGTAAGGGACAATTCCAGTCATAGTGATCAATGATTCCAGGGTGAGTCCAACCTATACTCTAGCAGTGTGTTTTAAAATACCGAGATCGACATGTAAACGGCTATAGGTAATCCGACACATCACACACCTGGCCGGGTGTGAGATGGCTATCATTCCAGTATGATTCCAACAAAAGGGTGATTCCAGAAATGGGGTATGTCTACATGTCTTACTCTAGTATTTCCCCTCCCAGCAAGTGAATCCAAAAATCCGACACAATGATTCAAGATGAGTCCGGCTAGTAATATGATGATACCAGTAAATGATTCCAGTAAATGATTCCAGCAGGTGATTCCAGTAATAGAAGCCGAAAATGATGATACCAGTAATAGAGGCCAGAAAATAAATGTGTGTCATATACATGAATCCAAAAATATCCACACGTGTTGTAACAGAGAATCGTATACAACTAACTAGAACTGAAATATAGTAATTGACAAGTAAATGAGAGAACTATCAGAGAATGTACTCGCCTGATACTCTGAAAAGAGTAGTATAATGTCAGATGTCTGCACCAGAGTCACAATGTCCTAAATAGAGCAGTACAGGTTATAATGTGTTTAAAATAAGGTAAATAATATTTATGATACAATCTACATAATTTCTAGACCAAACTAGGTCAAAGTCAACTCTTGGTCAACTCTGGTCAACTGCACTAGTCAAACTAGGTCAAACTAGGTCATGTCCTAATCCAGCAAGTCTTACTAGGCCTAACCAAGACTATCCTAGCAAGCACACATCAATACAAGGCTATACAAGCCAACATACACCCAACTCTATATAGCATGCAATTATTCAATACTCAAATAGGCAAGAATTCACATTGGATATACACTAGGTAATCTATTACTTTAAGCTATATATGTCTACACATATATACACATGTATATATTCGTATTCAACATTAGGTCTATAATCATGGCATTTCAAATGGTTATATAAACTTATATATTACAACACAATATGCTAACATATATATAATATACATACATAGCTAAGTTAACTATATTCATAAATACTTATTTAAGAGGCTATGTGTGTGTATGTGAACATGGCAAAGGGGCAAGTGAGGGTTAAATGGGCATATATAGTGTATACATATCAAAGAGTGTCAAAGTGTAAGTGAACAATGTGTCAAGTGTGATAGTGTCAACATAGTGTAAGGGGGTACATGAGGTAATATAGGATTTGTGTTAACATAGAACATTACATCTCATTAACTTGTATATTGAATACACTACATCTATTATTACATTACATTCATGCTTGCATTCATTCATCATTCATTTATTCTCTTGCACCACTATATGCACCATACATTACATACTATGGAACCTACATATTCATTACAAGCCATACTTATACATGCTTATATTAGATAGGATACTTATACCTCATACATCATTTATTTAAACATTTACTCATACTTGCATTCTCTATTTAATTACATAATGTATATACATTAACATAGGTTAAAATCAAATAGAATATTACATTATACACAAGGGTGCACAAAATGCATATGCCGAATAGTAACTCCTACTAATAATCAATATTATACCATCTCAGCATGAATTAAAATCTAGGATTAAAGTATGTTATAGATCTATGTGTTTGCTTTCCGAAACTTCAAACGGATCGCATTTTCGTTTCCGAAAACTCCCGGAATCGCAAAAACACCGAGAACGTGTTTGTCTTTCGTACAGCTGACACTCAAATAATTTTCCAAAAAGTTGTAGAAAGAATTAGGCCTATTAATATATGTTTTTAGAAAGCTAACTTCAATACGCTTCTTTTAAAGAAAAAGGGAGATTAAACCGAGCTTTGAGCTAGAAGTTATGATATTTCTAAGTTAGGGTTGAAATTAAAAACGTGGATAAAAATTATGACGGATTTGGGCAGTTTGAGACAAAAGAACACAAGTATATAACATAATATATCAAGAACTCACTCTCTACACTAATATATATATTTATATATGAGACACTATAGAACACATCTCCAATACAAAAATATGAGATTAAACATGTAATAATTCATTCATACATAACAACAACACATAGTGTATCCAAATTTGGGATTTTCCCACATGGACACAACCACAACACAAATGACACTCCTATGACCTCCAAATGGACACAAAATGGACACAAATGGAGATACAACCATGGGGGTCATTCCTATGGGTTCAAAATAGACCTATATGCACGAAAAAATGAAAAGGAGAAGGGATTTATACCTCCCGGTAGATCGAATCGAAGAAAAGCCTTCCCGGAACGACACCGACACGTAGAGATTCCAAAAGGACACGAACGAGCTCCGAATCCTCCCAAACTTGGGTAGCTTCCTC